>JAWZYT010004752.1:0-28947 GCA_034508575.1 Petrolisthes manimaculis
GGAGGGTAAGGACGGGATGACGCATCTCTCTCTCTCTCTCTCTCTCTCTCTCTCTCTCTCTCTCTCTCTCTCTCTCTCTTCATCAATTATAGATGGATGACGTCAGCGACACCGAATGCCAAGACTTCTCCGTGTAAAAATATATAAATGTGAACTCGAAACCTAATCATCAATTCTTTACGTCCCACACTCAACCATTTATTTCTCGACTTCAACAAATTAAACCTTTGATAGGAGACCTTGCAAAAATAACTAAGAAATATTCAGGTAAAAACTAATGAAAAACAAAATATCGAAGAATGACAGCAGGAGGTGTGACGTATGTGGGATGGGGTGAGGTGAGGGGGGGCGGGGTGGAGGGGAGCGCCGACCCCTTAATCCACCACAGAGGCCACCCTAACACCCCTGCATGGCCCTTATATCCCCAAAACATTCCATCTGCCCTCTCCCTCTCCCTTGGGACTTACTGGCTGGCTGGCGGGAGAGAGGGAGGGAGAGAGGGATGGAAGAGAGAGAGAGGGATGGAAGAGGGAGAGAGGGATGGAAGAGGGAGAGAGGGATGGAAGAGAGAGAGGGATGGAAGAGGAATATAAACAAGAGAAATGAAAGTATAAAAAAAAATAGGAGAAAGGTAGAGGTGAGACGAGGGCAAAAGAAAAGGAGGGGAGGTAAGAGATGAGTGAGGTTGGGAGTGTGGGCTTCCAGAAAAGGGAAAGGAAGTGAATGGAAGGGAAATGGAAGGGAAAGGGAGGGGTAAGGGAAGGAAAGGGAAGGAAAGGGAAAGGAAAGGAAAGGAAAGGAAAAGAAAGGAAAAGAAAGGAAGGAAAGAGAAGGAAAGGAAAGGGAAGGGAAGGGAAAGGAAAGTGAGGGGTAAGGGAGTATATAAGGTGGTCACAATCCCCAACTATCCCCATGGGTTAGGCCACAAGCGCCAGCAATACAGCAGAACATCGCCTGTATTAGCTCAAATGGACGTCAGGGATTTGTAGCGGGCAATGGGAAGAGACCGTGTGTGTGTGAGAGAGAGAGAGAGAGAGAGAGAGAGAGAGAGAGAGAGAGAGAGAGAGAGAGATATGGAAGATATATAGGAGAGGGAAGGAGGGAGCGATAGATGGAGAGTGTGTGTGAGAGAGAGGGAGATAAAACATAAAGAGAAAGTAAAGGAGAGAGCTTGAGAGAGAGGGAAAGAATAGTGTACAGAGAGCTTTTTGAAGGAATGAGAAGTTTGGGAGATAGTTTAACAGAGAAGAGAGGATGTACAAAGAGCTTAATGAAGACGTAATGGGAATAAAGAGGGAGATATTATACTCTCATTTTCTTCTTCCTCTATTTCTCCATCTATTCTTCTCTTTCTTCCTTACTCCGCCTATACTTTTTCCTCCTCTGCCTCCATCTATATATACTCTTCCCTTTCTCTCCTACTCCTAATCTTACCCCCATTTATACTTTTCCCTTTCTCTTCTACACCTCTTACTCTTTTCCCCTCTGTGTTCATCTATACTCTTCCATTTCTCCCTTACTCTGCTTACTCTTTACCCCTCTTTCTCCATCTACATTCTTCCCTTTCTCTCTTACTCTTTCTCCATCTATACTCTTCCCTTTCTGTCCTACTCTTTCTCTCTCTTTCTCCATCTACATTCTTCCCTTTCTCTCCTACTCTTTCCCTCTCTTTCTCCATCTATACTCTTCCCTTTCTCCCCTACTCCGCCTACTCTTTCCCCCTCCCCCCCCCCTTCCTTCCCTTCCTCCATTTCCTCCTCTGGGCCATCCCTCTCCTTCCTTGGCCTCATACATCCTCTTGGCAGGCCCTTTCCATCATTTTCTCGTCATATTCCCCCTCTTCTCTCCTCTTCTCCCATCTGATAGCTTTTGCGTCTTCTCTTCCTCCTCTTCCTCCATCTCCTTCTTTTCCTCCTCCTCCTCCTCCATCTCCTTCTCTTCCTCCTCCTCCTCCATCTCCTTCTCTTCCTCCTCCTCCTCCATCTCCTTCTATTCCTCCTCCTCCTCCTCCATCTCCTTCTCTTCCTCCTCCTCCTCTTTTCCCTCCCCATCTATATACTGGTCATCATTCCTCTCTTCTCTCCTCCTTTCCTCCCATGATAGCTTCCTCCTCCTCCTCTCTCTCCTTCTCCTCGCCCCCCTCTGATAGTTTCTATGCCTCGTCTTCCTCATCTCCCTCCCCATCCATCTCTCGCCCTCCTTCTCTCATCTCTGTCCATTCGGCCATTTTTCCTCCTTGCCTACTATCTCTTACCGTCCTTGCTTTTTATGGCCCTCCCAGACAAGGCCTTTCTGTCACCATCATAGTCACCTTCACCCCCTCAGTTCCTACCTACAGTGTCACTCTTATCGACGGTAATAGTGACACTTTCTTCCTATGTTCACCATTCACCAGTGCCAACTTCTAACAATTTGTTCATAACCCTGGATTGTCTCGTGAATGGCAAGATATAAACCGTATTTGTTTACATAAGAATAATGCATCGGTTCACTATAATTTGTCAGGAAATACCCGCCTTTATACGAGGTTGATAATGATGAGATTTCACTAAAGTCGTTATGATGATGGATGGCAAAGACAGTGTGTATGTGTGTGTGTGGTGGTGGTGGTGGGGGGGAGGGGGGGGGGAGTTGGATGACGACAGGAAACAAAGACAAAGAGGAGCTAAGGGTTACAAAGAGAAGAAAGGGAAGGGGTAAGTGGTAGGCATAGGGTGGCAGAGTGCGAGGTAAGGTCGAGTGATTCATTGCATATTTTAGCATACGAAATCACACAGCCGCCGGGGCCCCCTCGACGACTTTTCTACACTCTCTACAGAACCACGGGTGTTGTTGTTGACTGCCTGCTTCCACGTATACGCATTTAGAGGTTCACAACACGTATACCAATGTCTGTATTTACTCATTTGACACTTAGGATTTCCTGGAGCGAAAGGGACCCTCATAATAATTACACCATAACCTTGAAACATAAATAAATCATAATAAAATAAACCCCTTATTCAAACAAAATTAAATAACCTCCACATTGGCAAATGAATAACAATGATGATATAAGTGAGAGACTAGAGCTGAATTGTGTAGGAATGAAGTTCGGTGCAGGATGATGGAAGTAGGAAGTCTATAGAAGCTTCACAGTGGCAAGGGATGCGACAGAGGTCAAGTAGGAAAAGGTTGCATCTTCCATTTCATTCCCTCATGTCAATTGCTGCTCATAAACAAGACTTTGATTTACTGCCCCACTCCTTTGCCCTATAGCCCTAACCCCTTGCCCCTCCTCCACCTCCATCCAGCCACCACTAGGCTACTCTTCAACTTCAGAGAAAGACTGATAACAGGAAGGAGTGTGGGAGTGGAAGGCTATGTGTGTGTGTGTGTGTGTGTGTGTGTGTGTGTGTGTGTGTGTGTGTGTGTGTGTGTGTGTGTGTGTGTGTGTGTGTGTGTGTGTGTGTGTGTGAGGAAGTTGAAAGGGGTGTGGAAAGAGTTGAAGGGTGTGTGTGCAAGTTGAAGGGGAGTGTGGGAGTTAAGGGGGAGTGTGGGAGTTGAAGGGGAGTATGGAAGGAGTTTGTCTTCAGGTCTTACTTCCATTTTTAATTAACCATCCTTTTCCTTCCTTCTCTTGTTATCCATCCTTCTCGCCCTCCACTTGACGCTCACATTTTCCCCTTCACTGTTCTCCCCTCACCTCACACTCATAATCCTCCCTCTCTCCACCCCGCTCCCCTCTCCTTCCTCCTCATACACCCCTCTCCAGCCCGCTCCCCTCGCCTCCCCCTCTCATGCTCCCCCTCTCCACCCCGCTCCCCTCTCCCTCCTCCTCATACACCCACTCTCTCCACCCCGCCTCCCCCTCTCCACCCGTCTCCCCTCCAACTCCCCTCACTCTAATCACACTATAAAAATAACCCCCACCAACGAGGCTCTGATTTACGATCATCAACCCCAAACAATAACAAAGCGAGTCTTATATTCTCTTCCATTCCTCATCTCAACCTCGGCCAAGACAGCTCAACACAGAAAAATAATGATACACAGGTAAAAGCAGTCATGTAGTAGCCTGTGTGTACAACATTTCCTTCACGACCATTTATCAACTAATAATAATATATATGAATGGTTTGGATACCAATAACTTTATAGTAACTTTAATAACAATCAATAACTTCATAGTAACTTTAATAATAACCAATAACTTTATAGTATCTTTTATAATAACCAAAAACTTTATAGTATCTTTAATAATAACCAATAACTTTATAGTAACTTTAATAATAACCAATAATTATATAGTAACTTTATATTGTACAAACCAAATTACACATGTCAACCATCATCATTATCAACTTTATTGTGTTTATAATCAAAAGTCAAATTGTTTATCCTCTTCTTCCTTCCCTTCCTCACCTCAACCATTTAAGGAGGCAAAGCGAAGAAAAATATTTGTATGTTTTTTTTTAGTCTCGATGTAATTAGGACAATTAATGAGCAGATGCTAATTATCTTCTGGAGTGTGGCGGAGCAAGGAGTCGAGGGGGAAAATCTGACAGCTTATGGGGTAAAATCTGACAGTTATAAAGGGATAAAATCTGACAGTATAGAGTGGTAAAATCAGACAGTATAAAGGGGTAAAATCTGACAGTATAGAGTGGTAAAATCAGACAGTATAAAGGGGTAAAATCTGACAGTATAGAGTGGTAAAATCAGACAGTATAAAGGGGTAAAATCTGACAGTATAGAGTGGTAAAATCAGACAGTATAAAGGGATAAAATCTGACAGTATAGAGTGGTAAAATCAGACAGTATAAAGGGGTAAAATCTGACAGTATAGAGTGGTAAAATCAGACAGTATAAAGGGATAAAATCTGACAGTATAGAGTGGTAAAATCAAACAGTATAAAGGGATAAAATCTGACAGTATAGAGTGGTAAAATCAAACAGTATAAAGGGATAAAATCTGACAGTATAAATGTATAAAATCGGACAACTTATTGGGAAAAATCTGACAACATAGAGCTTAATTAAAATCTGACAGCTTAAGCCTTAAGGGGTGAAATCTGACAGTATAAAGGGGTGTCTGTTTATTGGTCTAGATTGTTAAGAAAAATTCACTCTTCTTTTTCGCGTGTCATTAATTCTGAAGGGTATACATGAATTACCCCTACGAGTGTATCGCTTGAGGGTTTCATTATGGTAATATGAGCCTAAGGAGGAGGAGGAGGAGGAGGAGGAGGAGGAGGAGGAGGAGGAGGAGGAGGAGGAGGAGGAGGAGGAGGAGGAGGAGGAGGAGGAGGAGGAGGAGGAAGAAGAAGGTTATGAAGGGGGTGGAAGAGCGAAGGGAAAAAAGGAGGGAGGAAGAAAAGAGATGTAGAGATAATGAAAGCTAAAGATGTTTGCTTGAAAGGGTGAAAATTAAATAGATGATGATAATAATTGAGATACATGTAGGTATATCACTTAATCTAGTTTCAGCAATGCGATGAATACATACATACATTCAAGAAATCCACACTTACATTTTCAGCACAAGACTTTAAAGGAACGAAAAAATATGAGAGCGGCGCGTATTTCACATTCATATATCACACAAAGGCAAGTAAACATAAGATTATTTAATATATAAACACCCACACAAACTCCCAGCCAGAAATATCGCCCCAAAAATAACACGTTAAAAAGGTAGACGACGAAAAAGCGGCCTTAGAAGATGGATGTTCTCAAGACTGGTGCCTTATCTGACTCCTTCCCTTCCCTTCCCTTCTCCACTCTCCTTCTCTCCCTCATCCTCCACTCTCCTCTCCCTCCCCCTCCACTCTCCTTCTCTCCCTCCTTCCCTTCCCTTCCCTTCTCCACTCTCCTTCACTCTCCTTCTCTCCCTCATCCTCCACTCTCCTTTTCTCCTTCCTCATCCACCACTCTCCTTCTCTCCCTTCTCCTCCACTCTCCTCTCCCTCCCCCTCCACTCTCCTCCTCTCCCTCCTTCCCTTCCCTTCCCTTCACTCTCCTTCTCTCCCTCATCCTCCACTCTCCTCTCCCTCCCCCTCCACCACTCTCCTTCTCTCCCTCCTCCTACACTCTTCTTTTCACCCGTTCTCTCTCCTATCCTTCTCCCTGATCCCTTCCCTTCTCTCCCTCCTCATCCTCCACTCTCCTTCTCTCCCTCCTCCTCCACTATTCTCCTCTCTATCCTCCTCCACTCTCCTCATCTCCTGCTATTTCTCATATCCTTAATTCTCTTTGATTTCTTTCCTTCTCACTGCTCAAACTAACTCCCTATATACTTCTTATTCTTTTTATTCCCTCTCATATTCTCTTCTCTCCTTTCCCTTACCTCGCCTTCGTCATTTCCACTCACCTCCTATACATCTTTCCACTCCTTCACTGCTACTTCCCTCCCTTACATTCCCAAACACGTCATTTCCTTACTCCAGTCCTCTCCCCTTTCTTCACCTCCCACGTCTCTCACCCTTTGACCCCCTCCTTCCTCTCTATTCCCTCGTCTCCTACACACACACACACACACACACACACACACACACACACCTACATCATTTATTTGTATGATTATTTATATTCCAATTAGAACATTACTTTCCCTATCCATAAATTACACGAATCAACGAAATTACAGTTCCATACACACACATGCATGTACATAAAGTTACTATAATATTTCCAATACACTTTATGTAACAATCACCCACACACCTTCATACTCAAACTTTCCTGACTAGTTTACACTCTCTTCTTCAACATTAAATCTAATTTTCCAGAGATCGAAAACTCTTGCTCCAATTTTACGAACTCATCAAATCTCAACTTTAACTCGCGTTTCTTTTTTTTTTTATCATATTTTGCCAGTCCAAAATCCTTTATCATTAAATCATTTTTTTCCGCACTACTTTCACTCCCCCTTCAGCCTGTCCCCTCCATTTCAATCCTTGCTTATCCTCTCCCCACCAATCCCTCCCCTTTCGTTAATTCCCATACCATCCCCTCCCTTCCGTTTATTCCCACCCTCTCCACCAATCTTCTCCCTTTCGTTTATTCCCACCCTCTCCACCATTCCCTTCCCTTTCGTAAATTCCCATACAATCCCCACCAATCCTCTCCCTTTCGTTTATTCCCACCCTCTCCACTCAGCTACGGTCCTCCTTCCTTGCTTCCCCCTCCATCCACCTCCTTCCCCTCTGCCCTTTATACATTTCTTTGCTCTGGTGGCCTTCCCAGAGAGAAAAAGGCCTTACCCAGTACACCATATTCCCACCACACTCACGTCACCCTAACCACAGCTTCCCCGGCCCACACAAACATCCAACACCCAAACTTACTCACCCTATCTCCGCCCATTGTATCGTATCGTTGTATCGTATCGTTGTATCGTATCGTATTGTATAGTTTCTAAAGTAAAAGCTCATTTCAGCCTCTATTTATTTCTGTTCATTGCATCACTACTCTTTACCTTATAATTTATATCCCACGTCACAATCTCAAAGTTGTAGATTGTTTACCAAATACACTGATTCTTTCACAATGAATGCATCAACACCATTAGTCTATACTATCTTTTAAAATCACCATTATTCCACACTACACATACACCATTAGCCTAAACTATCACTTAAAATAACCATGCACTATCTCACACCAACACCATTATACTTAAAATCACCATTATCCAACACCATTATATCACCACTTCGAATCATCACTATCCCACACCACCACCATCTGAAGCACCATCACCACGACTAGTTTCATCATCCCGACCCCAATATTATGCAGTTACAGTACAAGGAGTCTTAGGATTTGTGTCAGTCCTCAACTCTTTCTCTGTAGCTTGTTACGGTATTTCTTTTCTCCTCATCCCTCCCTCCTTTCTATTCTCTCCCTCCCTCCTTCCCTCCTATTCTCTTCCTCCCTACCTCTGTTCTTCCCTCCTTCTTATTCTCTCCCTCTCTCCCTCCCTCCTATTTTCTCCCTCCCTCCTATTTTCTCTCTCCCTCCTATTTTCTCTCTCCCTCACTCCGTCCTTTTCTCTCCCCCCTCCCCCTTGGCCACACTAACACCAGTGGGGTTGGCTGACGGTAATGTTATCAGAGCGACCCTGGATCTCTCTCTCTCTCTCTCTCTCTCTCTCTCTCTCTCTCTCTCTCTCTCTTCCACGGATGCTGTCACTAAGACGGATGACTACATGAGCGTCTATTGAAAAACCAGGGTTAAAAGGGGGCGCTCAGAACCCCCACCTTCCCCTTCCCAGCTTTCCCCTTCTCCTTTCCAGCATTCCCCTTCCCCTTCTCCTTTCCAGGATTCCCATTCCCCTTTCCAGCATTCCCATTCCTCCTTCCAGCATTCCCATTCCCCTTCACCTTTCCAGATTTCTCCTTTTCTTTTCCCTTTCACATTTCCAGCTTTCCCCTTCCCATTTCTAGATTTCTCCTTCCCCTTTCCAGCATTTCCCTTCACCTTTCCAGATTTCCCCTTCCATTTTTCATCTTTTCCCTATCCCCATGAATTCTCTCTTTTGTATTATTTTCTTCCTATAGATTTAAACATTCTCTACAAACAAATAACAAGTAACAAATTATTACAACACACAATCAATATAAATACACAACTCATCACTCTTTCAAAGTATTGTTGTATTCGAAAACATAACAAATAACATATTGTAATAAAAACTAAAAAATAAACAATCACATTTATCATACAAAATATACAAGATCATGAAATCATAACACAATTCTGGCTACCGCATGCATACACACAATCATACTGTACTTTATATATACTTAATTAAGGACCCTGTATTCGTGTATGAGTCTTGGTGTATGGCTTCTGATTCCTACAAATTAGGTAACGAGTTAAACTCCTTCAATATATACAGTATAGGTGGTGTTTCGTGGCAATGTTTGAAGGACTCACTAACCTCTATAATTCTGACTACATATATCACAGGGTCGCTTAATTAATGAAAGAAACCAGTCAACATTCACGCCCCGTATTTCTGTCACCTTCTTCATACCATACATATATATACAGTATACTCTCCACCGGCTGCTGTATATATGTGTTAGGTTAGTCCAATTCCATCAGAGTTGAGACAAACAATGCTCTTCCAGCTCTCCCACTACTCCTTGCTTTGTCTGCCCAAACAAAAGAGACCTCAATATATCAACCACCCCACACTGCTATCCTCTCTCACTCTGTGTGTGTGTGTTTACTTTTCCTCCATTTTTTAATCTCCATCTCTCTCTCTCTATCTCTCTCTCTTTCCTTTTCCTCCATTTTTTAATCTGTCCCCTCCCCCTCTGCATGTGTGTGTGTGTATTCACCCCTCTCTCTTTCTCTCTCTCTCTTAATACTCTATAATCTGCCCCCCTCCCGCCTCTCTCTCTCTCTCTCTCTCTCTCTCTCTCTCTCTCTCTCTCTCTCTCTCTCTCTCTCTCTCTCTCTCTCTCTCTCTCTCTCTCTCTTCAACGGGTAGTCCAAATCCTACCGCCACTCCCAGATGAAACAAAAAGAAACGCTATACCAAGACAGTCCGGGAAATAAATCACCCGCCACTTATTTTTTTCTCTTACTATGGCGTCTGTGATCTACCTCCCTTGCCTCTCTCTCTCATTCGCGTCTAACCTGTGTAAATATCGTACATCTTCTCAGCTGCTGGCAATGTTATGTCTCGTGTTACTTTGAATTTGTTTATCTAAGAAGCAGCACATTGAAGTTAGTGATCAAAGCTTGTCCATGTAGCTAAATATTTTCTTGGTATATAATTATGTACCCTACTGTACATTATTTTCTTAAAGGGTAAAACTATATCTTAATAATTTTCTATCATAATTTTTTGTATGATATATAAGTAACTTTTCTGTATCTTACGTATACTAACTTCTCTAATACTCAGAATTGATCTTACTTGAACATAGTATTTCCCTTTAACCACATCGGTATTACTTTTGTTTCCCAAAACTTACATCTAATTATTCTTTCCTTATATCTACAGTACAGTATGTCTTCCTCTCCCTTTCTCCCCTTTCCTTCCCCAGCCCTTCTCAACGCAAGACCTTTCTCTCTTCCCCTTTTACATTTCCCCTTTTTCCTTCTCCGCCTTCCTCCAATATGGGATCTTCCCCCTCTTCCCCTTTACCTTACTCCGCTATTCTCCTCAACGCAAGACCTTTCCTCCCTTCCCCTGCCATCCACCTTCTCAACGCAAGACCCTCCTCCCCTTAAATTCCCCTTAAATTCCCCGCCTTCCTCCTCAACGCCAGAGCCTCCCCTTCCCCTTTTCAACAGCAGCGGTGGTAATGCATCATCAATTCTTTTGGCCATTAGACGCTGGATATAAATTTCCCTCTCCTGTACGGTGGGAGGTCGGTTTTCCAATTTCCTGGTGGCAGAGAGAAGAGAACTTGAGGCCTGGGTTGGGATGGGAGTCACAACACCTCACTCCCAGCCAAAAGAAGGAGGGACTGAGGGTCTGAGGGATGGAGGGGGGCGTGAGGGGGATCTTTGTTTGTCCCTGGAATAATCGGATTCTGAAGGATGACGTGTTGTGGTGGTGGTGGTGGTGGTGGGAAGGAGTAGGGGGGGGGGGATGTTACGGTGCAGTGGAAAGGTGTGTGTGTGTGTGTGTGTTTGCGCGCGCGCATGAATGATGAAAGTCTATTATTGGCAGCCTACACACGATGTTAAGGTGCGGTGGGAAGGTGTGTATGTGTGTGTGTGTGTGCAAGAACGATGAAGCCTATTATTAGTGTACACACACACACACACACACACACACACAACCTAATCTGACAGCCTTTATATGCCAGCAAACCTGATTGCCTAGTCGACTGTTTCAGAATTTTAACAACCCAATAGTATTCATAATTTCGCCACATACACAAAATAACTACATGTACTGGACAATATCAATTTAAACACTTAAACTGACTTAGAACTCGCGTAGAAAGAGTTACGGTAATATAAACTCATAACGAAACGACAATATAGAAATGCGATCGATAACAGAATAAGGTAGAATAAAAATAGAAACCGTACAGACGTGAACTAAACACCCAGTCATTATGTAACAAAATTAATGTCCCGCATCAGATAAATGACAGGGAGTCGTTTAATCACGTGAAGCTCATGAATCAATAAATACAAAAGCTAGTATTTATTGTTTGACGTCACATATCGGAACAATTTCACCAGAAAGTTGTTGTAGGACTGTTGGGTGTGACTGTACATAGTGGCTGGGAGAGCGGTGAGAGGGGAGGGAGAGAGGGAGGGAGGGAGAGGGGCTGAGATGTCTACACAAGAGAAACATGCCAACAACAGAACAAAAAGTGCCGCATGTCGCCCTCAACCAAACCACTAAGAGAAAACATTTGTCCTGTCTTACCCACACAACTTGACTTTTTTTTTCCCTCTCCTTCTCTCTTAGTTTTATTTTTATATATCTTTTTTTTTACATTTCCCGCGGGTAACGATGCATGCTTGGAGTGGAGGCAGGAGTCCCGCCATTGGTTAAGACGGTGCCCGCAGTATACCCAACCAGCCAATGAGAGACCCGCTCTGAGCTAAGGCCAGAGGAATGGTAAACATGTAGCAAGAACGCCTCATTGTTTTTTTATCCTTTTTTCTCTTCCTTTTGGTTATGGTGTTGTGTTGTTGGGTCTCCAGTTGCTGACGAGGTCGAGGTCGATAATTAATTGATGTGAGACAAGCCAAGTCGACCATGGCCAGGGTACAAAGAGATCTTGTTGCAATTCGTGTTTATGTTTTGGCTGCCTGTACATACACACACATACACATACACAGTGGTGAGGCAATAATTGTAAAGTAGAGCCAATTGTTTAGGAAGTATTACTATCCTGATTCATGTACAGCCACCAAACAACAACAACAACAACAACAACAGAGGTACATACACTGAGACCCCCTGCCAGCATTTTGTTACCGTTACACAATATTCACGTTTGCTTTCCACATATTATAGTGAACAGGAAGGCAGGCATTGGGACTCGGATGTGACTTTAAATTTTGTTTTTACGTGAAGAGAAACGCAATGCTTATGGGATGAAAAAAAAATATATATATATGGATATGGTGTATGGAATTTTTTTAATTCAAGACAACAGGTCAAGCATTTCATCAAACGGTAATGAATAGTAATAACATCTCTAATATAATCAACTTATGGTGTGGTTGTCTTGTTATTCATACGATGTATTTAATATAATTAATCATTTTATCACTCGGTACAAGAATCAAGTAGATGACCAAACAAAGAAAGAGGTAGAGAAAAAAATGCACCACACATCCACAAAGGAAAAGAACCCACACTCATCACAACAAGACAAAGAGACACACATTCCTCCACACAAAGAAAGATGAGGCGGAAAAATACTCATCACAAACACACAGCGAGAGGGGGAAAGAGAAAAATGCTCAACACACACACACACACACACACACACACATGCAGGACAAAGAAGAAGAGGAGGAGAAAGAGAAAAATGTTCATCACACACTTCCCTCTTCTCCACACCGCCGGGAAAACGTCTATGCAAATGAAGCAACTCACACGTGGGCTGTTCCATTTATACCTGTCCCGCCGTTATTATACCTGACCTCTCCCCTACCTACCAACCTACCAACCAACCTACCTACCTCCTTCCATGCATAATCGGATTCTAGGAGACCCCGATTGGCCCCCATATAGCCTATACACATACAACCCTGCAATACACAAGCCCCACCTAATCCTCATCCAACGCATCTATCTTGTGGCCTGGCTGCAGTTACTATTCTACACCTTCCTCCATATACGGGTAGCCAGCTGGTTGTATGGATATCTGCATCGTTCGTTACCTATCACCACTTGGGATTGCTATGACCTCAGCCAGCTACATTATAGAGTATACGGGTAGCTAGCTGTGTGTGTGTGTGTGTGTGTGTGTGTGTGTGTGTGTATGTGTGTGTGTGTGTGTTATCAGCATCCTTACATAACAATCAGCACTTGGGATTGCCACCTCAGACAGTTAAATACAGTATAATATTATACGAGTAGCTATATTTTTGTTAGCTGTTTGTGTGTGTACCTGGTATCCTAATTCATCAGATGCACTTGTGTTTGCAACCTTAATTAACCAGATACATATATAATTATCTCCTTTCTATCTCTGGGTTTCTAAATACAATCTTCTTTTACATGTAACCCTCCCCCTAGTTTGTACGTCAGGGATCCCACCCCCCTTTCACCCTCCATCTCCCTCCCGACGGAAACCGCAAACGGAACCTTGGTGTGTGGGTATGTAGGGTGGAAGGCTGAGGGTGGCCAGGTGTAAGGCAAGGCAAGGCAAGGCAAGGCAGGGGAATACGGGAGACTAAAGGAAAGAGATGAGACCTAAACAGAAGGGGTAGGAATGTGTGTGTGTGTGTGTGTGTGTGTGAGAGAGAGAGAGAGAGAGAGAGAGAGAGAGAGAGAGGGGAGATTTGTTGGAGGAGTAATAACGATAATGTGTGGTACGATTAATAATACGTATTTGAGAAGTGATGGGGTGCCAAGGAGCAAATGGTTGGCAAGGTGAGGAGGATACAGGGAGAAGAAGAAGAGATGGGGCTGAGGAGGAGGAGGAGGAGGGTGAGAGAAAGGAAGGGCAAAGTGCAGGTGGCTAGCATGTTAATGTATGTACAGAGATAAATGAGTGGTATGGGAATGGAAGTTGAACTAATTACACATGGTGGAGAGAAATGGTAATGATAGACATATGGAGTGATAATAAACGCTTTGCCTACGTTATTTCTATCATTTAGAAAAGTACGTATCATTTGTAAAATTTATTGTCTTACTGGCAAATCAAATGTACATGGACGATTAGGCTTAAATTAAAGTACCAATATCATTAATTTGTAGCTACTATATACTACAGCACTACGTTAAAAAGAAAGAAAGTTACAACCCTAAGTAAAAGTTACCAGAAAAAGTAGTGTCATAATATGGAATGGTAGGAGGTGGTGATGATAGTGGTGGTGGTAATGATGGTAGTGGTAGTGGTGGTGGTGATGGAAGTGGTGGTGGAAATGATGGTAGTGATGGAAGTGGTGAATGTAAAGATGGTATACTGTTAGTGGTAGTGATAGTAGTGGTAATGATGGTAGTGGTAGTGGTGGTGGTAATGATGGAAGGTTGGTATGCAGGGGGAGGGAACCATACCATAGGCCTATACCTACTGATTCCACATTGCCTCCTTGTCGCCGCGGCTGGTATTTGCTTAACCTAAGATAATTATAAAGCTCCCAGCATCATTATTGTTTGACGGATGTTTCAGTGACACGCCATTACTCACTACACACACCAATCTGTCATTACCTCTGATGCCCTGTTAACCATTAAGCCAAATATGTTACCCAACCTTTTATTAAGTAGCAGTAAGTTACACCGAGTCAAGTTTGATTTTTTTTTATTTATATATGGTATTTTATTTTATCTTCAATTATTATCAGAGTCAATTTATGCATTAACATTGTTCATTATCTATCTAATTATTCATCCTTCACCGCAAACCGGCAGCAGCTTCATTTTATTCCGATAACGAGAGATCATCACCGGCTCAGCCAATCACTACTCAGGGATCGGATGAGCTACTTAACCGGCAGCCAATGAATACCGTGGCCGCTGGTGACGTCACGGGTATCATCCCTCCAACCCTCCTAGGCTACTCCAACGGTCTCACGGAATATTGTTCATAGTATTATTGGACATTTTAGGCCGTATTTCTCTTCAGGTATCCAAGACTGTCATTCTATTTTCTAACCAGGTTAATGAGAAAAGGCAACAGCAAAACAATAATACAAGAATGACTGCGTTATATATGTCTCGCAACACACCCATATGCTTTTCATAACTACAATAAAAAATCGACAAACATCTGTACAACTGATACAATTTATGTAGCTGTATATAGTTACATTGTATCAATTGTACAGATGTTTGTCGATTTTCTATTGCAGATATAAAATGAGTAAAATTGGCTAAGAAGAGGGTGCAAGGAGAGGGTCAGTTAGCATATTGATAGTCAACAGGAATGAGACATTAACTTTGGACCCGAATGAAAATGATGAGAAATTAAAGTACACAAGGTTAACACAAGGCCAAAAGTAGGATGAATAAGGGAGGGAGAGATGGAGAAACAAAGCCAGGAGTGAAGAGGTAAGCGAGAGAGGCAGACAAAAATGTAGGGAGGAAGGGAGGAGGGAAGGGGGTAAGGAGATGGAAGGGAAAGGGGGTGAGGGAGAGGAAGGGGGTAGGGAGGTGGGGAAATGACGGGAGCAGCAGGGTGGGTGGGTGGGTGGGTAGGTAGGTAGGTTGGAGCCATGGAGCTAGAATGGGAGGAGACGACCCGCGGTCAGAAAAGTGAGGTCAGGTCAGCCATATAGGGATTGGCAAGAAGCTCGCCAGCCGCTCCTTAATTATTAATCTGGCCATGACTTATGTCACCCAAAAGGTGATTAATTCATACACTCTGCAGACAATGAAATATATTGTCACTAAACAGTTTGGGTGAACACTACCTCAATCTTCAGTGGTCAGGACAGAGTGAAGAAATAACATATTATACAGTAAAGCAGTTCCTTTTTATGCAGTTATCAAAGTATGTCATGTGTATGTCTATGCGTGTGTGTGTGTGTGTGCGTGTGCTTGTGTATGTGTGTGTACAATCTGGGTGTGGTAAAATATGTTTACGTGTGAGGGAGGGTCACCAAACAAATTAATAAACGGCTGTGTTTGCGTGTTACTTAGGGAGGGACCGATTTATCAATTAGGAAGTTCATTAAGGGATTACGTTTGTGAGACCCATCACCAACCCATCACTAAGGTTGAAAATGTCATGGTTTTGAATATACAACAATAATTCAGTTATTTTTCTTTATCCGACTTCATGATATTTACAATATAAGAGTTGGCATCCTTCTCAGTGTAACTGTAATTGGCATTACATGTATCATTAAATATTGCATTATTCATTTTGCCATGCCTATTATTCCAAGGAAATGCATACCATTGGATTCTGTTCCAATTTTAAGTGTGTCAAGCAAGTGTGTTAGAAATATTAAAAATAATATTTCTCTTTAGGTAATCAATGACTCTGTTCTGAAAAGTAGGATATTATCTGATTCTGTTAATATAGAGCCAGAGAAATACATGTATATTCCAAGTTAGTCTTATCTCTCAAAGTGTACAAATAAGATAGTTTTATATATAGCAGGATTTGATATATATGTTAATGAAGTCCTTGTATTGTGAACCATACATTGTTGCCCTAAACTCAGACAAGACTGATAAACATATTCTTTCCTTGGTAAAACTTAAAGACAGAGTAAACTTGGTGTATCCATCTGATGATGTAATTGATATATGTATTACATCAGCAAAAACTGTTTAGGGAAAGAGGGTCCAGCACCACTTTGGAGAAGGTAGATTGTAGCAAAATAATAATATCAGTGTTAATATATTATGCCCACAAATACATATTTTCTACTTTAGCTGGCCACATGTACGACTGAATTAGTTAATTAAGGCAGTTGCTGAATCATATTTGCAGGTGAAATATGTATATAAGGCCAAACAAATTACTAAGAAGTTGGCATCCAAAGTGAAAGTAAAGAGTTGACAAATATATACAAAACTTATACATTTCAGTGGCCAATTTGGTATAGAGTGATAGGTCAGTAATTTATAAATTTCTATTTATATTATTGAAAGATGTGTGAATTGTATGTTATTAATTAAAGAATACGAAATACATGGCATACCGTAATTAAAAATGAATAAACATCGTGAGGAATATGGGTAAACTGTATGGGTACTATGAGTGGTCAGCCTTTCTTGCCAATACTAGGCGTTGGCTTCTGAGGACCTGACTGGCTTCACTCCACTGAGACCCAAATGAACGCGCGGGCCGCCTCCTCCTATTCTAGCTCCATGGTTGGAGCCAAGCTAAGGAAAGTGGTGGTGGTGGGGTGAGATGGGGTGGAGGGAAGAACAGCTGCGTCACTCAGCCCTGTGACTCCCCTGCCTCACCCCTGCTTGCCCTTCACCTCCCTGCCCTCTACTGTACATCACCCTCCCACCATACTACTGCACTCTCACTGTTCCTACTACTATACATACTCTCCATACACCATCAATCATTAATTAACTGTACGTACATCACCCTCCCACCATACTACTCTACTCTCACTGTTCTTACCACTATACACAAGTCATGCTCTCCATACACCATCATTAAGTAACCTCTATACTGTATATCACACTCCCACCATACTCACTGTACTCTCACTGATTCCACTACTATACACATGTTATCCATACACCACCATTAATTAACTCTAAATAATAATAATAATAATAATAACAACATACATTAGGCAGTACCGTTGCTTAAATTGATAGGAAAGAGCCTAGTGATAAGTCTTCATGTTTACACCTCATAAAATCTACCTTCCATCACCTTTACCTTGACCAGTGAAGCCAGTAGTTCCGTCGTAGCTGCCCACATAATATTACACCCATGTTGGACGGGAAGGACGGAGAAGGAACTATGGTATTACGTAACGAGGTTAAGCAACCAACACGAGGAAGCATCACCAGGCTAGCCGATATAGACACACTGGCAACAAACAGACTGACACACACACGCACACACACACAGTCACACACACACACGCCACAGGGGAGCTGCCACAGATTTCTCTCTTCTGTACTCCTTATCAAACAGTTTATTTCTATTTCATTTCCATAATTGTTGTTTTTGTTATCTATATATATATATATACATAGTATATATATATATATAATGGTATCGACATGGTTTTCACAGGATAAATACTGAATTCTGAAGATCTTTAGCCAAGGAAACCTCATGCGCGTTTCCCCTCAAGATTGGCAACTCCAGGACAAGTTTAAATCTACAACTGATACCAACTATCACTTTTAATTACAATATTTCATCTGTTTGTGGCGTTCACATTCATATCACCCTGACTTCATCTCTCTCAGCATCCTTTAAAAATAGCCGGGCAGGTATAGAGGCAATACGCATGCAAGCATAATAAATGGAACTACTCGATTTTATTGCTTAAGGCTTGGCGAGCGTCCTGACACAGAGGAAGCGAGGCAATAACGTAAACAAATGATCGGCCGGACCTCAACAAAGCCCCCGGAGTCATCTGTTGCTACACACACACACACACACACACACATATACATACACACACACACACACACACATATACATACACACACATGCAGGATGTAATGAGACTTTGCATGAAAATAAGTACATAGTAAATTACCTCGTATTTATACATGCAGTACACTCGTATTCCAAAATTTGTATCCAGGTATTGCTGAAGTTTCGAATCATCTAACATAATAGTGAACCAATTACAACTCTTACCCTGTTTCATATTTGCTTGAGCTCGCCTAATACTCGATCAGGCTATTCGAAGCAAGACTGGATACATATTTTGGATTCATAGTGTATTGTACATTCCCACTATGGACATACTGCATAATTATATAGACTATAACCAAACACCATCGGCAAGGTATTCCATTCTTTCACTCATTCTCCACAACCAGGCAATTCATTTTTTTCTCTCTTTCCACAACCAGGCAATCTCTCTCTCTCTCTCTCTCTCTCTCTCTCTCTCTCTCTCTCTCAAACACAGCCAGCCAATCAACCACCACCACCAACCTCGGACCAACCAACCAACCCTCCCTCCCTCCTGACGACCATCGGGCCTGTATGTTTACCCAGCCTACCCCATCTGTACCTGTCTCTCCCCCTCCATCCCTTCCTCCCTTCCTTCCACTCTTGCTTCCCCCTCTTCCTTCCCATTCTTTACCCACACCCATACAACGCCCCCTCACCTTCCCCCCACCCTCCCACCCACTCACCTACCTACCTACCTACCCACTCACTCACCTTCCCCCCCTCCTACCTACCTACCTACCTACCCATTCGCTTAATATGTGCCGCTTCGGGGGAGGGAGATTGTAAGCAGTTTGTCTGTTTGGTGTTCTCTGTATGTGTGTGTCTTTTTCAACTCGGTCCGTGTGGATGGCTGAATCAATGTTTCCCTCCCTAATTTATTATGTGTGTCAGATAATGACTGTGTTTAACAGATCCTTCTCTGTTCTGCCCAAACTGTCAGTCTAGTTTTTAGTTTTCATTAGTTTTCTATTCATAAATTCGATATGGACTTACTTCTCTTGTTGTTCTTACATATTTTATTCATAGTGTCTTGGTAAACTGGGAATAACATTGTTCTTGTCTAAAGTTGACATTACTGATAGCTTATACATTTTATAACATAATCTATATACCTAACAAAACTTTTCCTCATTCTCATCTCTCTCTCTCTCTCTCTCTCTCTCTCTCTCTCTCTCTCTCTCTCTCTCTCTCTCTGTATTCTTCCAATTCTACACCCTTGTCACTCTCCTGTAAATACCTCATCTCTTTCCTTCATATTTCACCGTTTCCATTACAACTCCATTTTCCTTTCCCCACAGATGTTGGCCCCAAACTTCCCTTCTTTTATCCATCCTCCTCCCTTCCTTTATCCATCTCTTTCCTATCGCATGTCATAACTTTACATCTTTGTTCTTTCGTCTCTATACCTTTCCTCCAAATTATTCTTTTATCAACCTACCACAATTTTTTTCTTCTTTATCCTCGTACACTTTCAACTTTTCTTCGTGTATTATACCCTCTCCTCCTTCCCTCCCTCCCTCCCTGATCTGTTCCTACATATATTGTTCGTCTTCATTCATTCATTCACTTCACCTTAATTTTCCCAAACTTCATCAGCAGCATCTATCTTGCAATGTCTTCTATTTTATGTATCTTCCCCTAATTAATTTTATCAGCCCCCTTCCATGCATGCATCTCTCATTTCCCTAACTTTCACAGTCATGTCCTCTTTCCCCTGCCGACACCTCCCTTCTTTCCTTCCTTGTCCCTTGCCTCCACTTCCCCTGCCCTGTCCGCCCCTACCTGTTCACCTGTCCGCCCCAGGTGTGCCCTCCTCGCCAGGTAATTATCATAATGGCGACACGGCCCAGGGAAGGGAAGGGAAGGGAAGGGAAGGCCACCTCACTGATGACTCTATTCTCAACACAGGCTCGAGTCAGCACCAACCAAACCAAGGATGGAGACAATCACCCTTTATACTATCCTTGGCTTTTATTTTCTCTTTATTCTATCCCTAATTATCTTTTATTTTCTCTTTTTATTCTATCCCTAATTGTCTTTTATTTTCTTATTTTCTCTATTCTATCCTTGTATTTCATTTTTTCTTTTTATTCTATCCTTGGCTTTTATTTTATTCTCTTTTATGCTGTCTGTGCCTTTTCTCTGTATTTTTTCTCTTATTATCTCTCTTTGCCTTATCTCTATCTATTCTCTCCTTTTTTTCTCTGAGTGCTATTTACCTGTCACAGCTGAGTGTGTGTTTACTTGTGAAGGATGCATGGGTCAAACTCATGGAATTCAAAGCTATCATTAACTTAAAATCCTCTGTGGTGTTAAAACTAATGGAAACGTTCACATAACAACAATAGTAATTACCGACATTTACTATAATTTCCTCAGCGAGACTATTTAAACGTATATTGTTATTTCGCCAGCAAAAAAAAAACAAAAAACTAATATTTGAGTACAGAAGCCACAAAAGGAAAAAAATAAATAAATAAATAAACAAGAGAAGTAGAAAACAACAACAACAACAACCACAACAACACATTGAGAAAAGAAAACAAACAAACCACCTTGAATATAATTATGCATAGTACCGGGACAAAGACGTGAGGTTATGAATAGAAAAAGGGACACAAAACAAAGAGTAAAAGAAGAGTTAAATAAATACAGAGCCAGAGGAGAAAGAAAACTAATAAATAACATGAGAAAGGGAACGAGAATGAAAGACCAAGAGAAGGAAGGGGTAAGTGGTATAATAGAAGAATGGGTGGGTAAGTGGGAATGGAAGAATGGGTGGGTAAGTGGGAATGGAAGAATGGGTGGGTAATTATGGAGATAAGCACATAGGAAAATAAAGAAAGAAGAGGGAAGTGAAGGTGTAAAGGGGATAATTCAGATAGATAGATAGATAGATAGATAGATAGATAGATAGATAGAGAGAGAGAGAGAGAGAGAGAGAGAGAGAGATTACGGGAACAAAGAAATAAGGGAGCTGCAAGACAAAGATAAAGGGTGGAATAAAGAAGAGAAAAGAGAGGTTAATAAAGATGATGATAATGGAGGAGGAGGAGGAGGAGCAGCGAAAATGTAGAAGAAAACGGTGTGAGTGCATGGGTAAAGAAAAGAGGGAGGAGAAAGATAGCGATGATGATTATGTATGATGTTGATGATGACGAGATAATTATGATGATGAGGAGGAAGAAGAATAAGAGGAGGAACCAGAATAAGAGGAGGAAGAAGAAGAAGAGTAGGAGAAACAGGTAGTGAGAGGAGAATTAGAAGAGAAGGAGGTGGTGAAAGAAAAATAAATAAAAGGAGAAACAGATGATGAGTGGAGAATTGAAGTATAGGAGGAGAAGGAACATATTGATGTGTGGAGAATTGAAGTAGGAGGAGGAGGAGAAGGAAGAGGAGAAGGAGAAGGAGGACGAGGACGAGGAAGAGGAGGAGGAGGAGGAAGAGGAAAAGATTGGTGAGTGGAGGATTGAAGTAGGAGGATGTGGGTGGGTGTGTGGATGGGCATTTCTAAACACCCCTATTCCAGAAGTGAGAGGTATAAATTGGGCAATATGATAACATCCCAGAATGGATAAATAAGGCCCGTCACGCCCTTGATGGCTCCATCCATTAAGTACTCGGCAGGACTTCTTGAGGGGCGTGGGGGTCGTAATGAAGGGCAGGAAATTGTCGAGAATGACTTCGGTGCGCGTTTACTGGAGGGAGAAGAATGGTGATGGGAAGGGAAGGGAAGGATGGATAAGAAGAGGGAAGGGAAGGAAGGGTGGATAATAAGAGGGAAGGGAAGGAAGGGTGGATAATAAGAGGGAAGGGAAGGAAGGGTGGATAAGAAGAGGGAAGGGAAGGAATGGTGGATAAGGGGAGTGAAGGGAAGAGGTGAAAGAGGGAAAAAGGAAAGAATAGATGATTAGAGAAAAGAATTTGTATATGTGTGTGTGTGTGTGTGTGTGTGTGTGTGTGTGTGTGTGTGTGTGTGTGTGTGTGAAAGAGAGAGAGAGAGAGAGAGAGAGAGAGGGGGAGGGCGGGGAAGACAGAAAGAAAGAGGACAAAGAGAAGGAGCGAGAAAATTAACGGTGTCAACTCTCAGTCACCTAAACACACACACACACACACACACACACACACACACACACTATCGATATGTAACTACCTGGACAAACAAACCCATGCACGAGAGGCAATATATACTTTTCCCCAAGACCCCACAACCACCAACAGCCAGAGGTAAACAAACACTCTAATAGAACTACCCTTAGTCAACGTATATTTATCATGTGTGGAGGTGAACATAAATATCTGAATTATGTCACATCTCTACGAATAGGTACAGTAAAGGTCCCCACAGAATACAAGCAGGTGTATAGGTAGGTGTATAAGCAAGTGTATAAGCAAATGTATATATAAAGCAGGGGTATATATTTAAGAAACTGTATAAGCAGGTGTATAGGCCAGTGTATAAGCAGGTGTATAAACAAGTGTGCAGTTAATGTGTTATGTATGCATACGAGAATATAGGGCTGGTAGGTAGATATAGGGTATAGGTATAGTATAGGCCGTGTACAGGTGGGATGGAGTGAGGGGTATGGTATGGTATGGTATGGTATGGTGGCTATGGGGTGGAGTGAGGGGTATGGTATGGTATGGTATGGTAGTGGTGGCTATGGGGATATATTATAATAGTACAGGTTGTCATAATGATAAAGAGACTCTGGTACAAGGCGTCATGTTCGTGAGAGAGAGAGAGAGAGAGAGAGAGAGAGAGAGAGAGAGAGAGAGAGAGAGAGAGAGAGGGAGGTGCAGGTGGTGGTGGTTTAGATGGTTGAGAGAGAGAGAGAGAGAGAGAGAGAGAGAGGTGGTGGTGGTGTCGGATGGTGGTGTTGGACATGTGGAGAGAGAGAGAGAGAGAGAGAGAGAGAGAGAGAGAGAGAGAGAGAGAGAGGCAGAAGCAGGTGGTGGTGGTGGTGTCAGATGGTGGTGTTGGACGTGTGAAGGAGACGTGTGGTGTTACTGAGAGAATATGAAAGTGGGGTGGCCATTTGCGGTCGTGACGTGAGTGATGATGACGTCGATATAATTGCGTCTTATACTCTGATGGTGACGACGACGACCATGATGAAGATGATGAAGATGATGATGATGATGATGATGATGATGATGATGTGAACGTGAGGGTGTGTGTAGTTCCTGTGTATTTATTTACCTTCTCCACACTCATGGTAACCCAAAAAGAAAAAAAAAGGAAAAAGAAAGGGGAAGAAAAGGAAATTTATGCAAAAAAAAAATATGAGAGAGGGGGGCAAGAAAAGAAACTTTATGCCAAAAAAAAAAGCAGAAAAAAAGAAAGGGTAAGAAAAGGAAATTTATCAAAAAAAAAAGGATAAAAAATATTGATACACAAAACCCCGTGAAAGGGAGTCGTCGATATTGCATATTAGTTATTTTTGCATATATATTGCATATTTGCTTGAGATGTTTGTGTTTTTCTCATATTCCTACGAGAAAAAAGCATATAAATTATTCCTGTTCTATCAAGTATTTTTTATTTCTCCACCAATCAAATCCATTGACGAGACTCCGAGATATAAGTTCAAACAAACACTTTAGATTTCAAAGGACCTATACCTTACCAAACCTATACCTTACCTTACCTAACCTAACCTAACCTAATTTAACCCAACCCAACCTAACCTAACCTTAGCACCTGCGTATAATCTTAGCACCTGCGTAACCTGGGAAACATGTGTGAGGTGAGCATCTGTGAGGAGGAGGAGGAGGAGGAGGAGGAGGAGGAGGAGGAGGAGGAGGAGGAGGAGGAGGAGGAGGAGGAGGAGGAGGGCGACTACTCCTGGCCCTATGAATCATCTCGAGGTATTAATATGCGTGACACGTTTAGGCTGTCTCGCCGGGCCCCATAAATTATCGAGAAATTCTTAGGACTATAGGTTGGTAGGGAGACGGAGGTGGAAGGTGTGATGGTGATGTGGAGAGGGTGTGATGATGTGGAGGGAAGGAAGGAAGAGCCAGAGAGAAGAGATGTGGAGAGAGTGCATGTGATGTGGAGGGAAGGAAGGAAGAAAGGAGCCAGAGAGAAGATATGTGGAGGGAAGGAAGGAAGGAGCCAGAAGAAGAGATGTGGAGAGGGTGTGATGTGGAGGGAAGTGGAGGGAAGTAAGGTAGGAAGGAGCGAGAGAGAATAAAAATCTTGTTGGGAAAATGGAATACAAAGGCCATCAAAACAGCAACAGAGCTATTAATTAGGTCTTTTAAGGTTGCTTCAAGAGGAAGTATGAGGGAAGGAAGTAGGTATAATCAAAGGAGATGTGGAGGAAATACCAGAGGAGGATATGTATGGGGTGAGGAAGAGAAGAGCAGAGGAGGAGGGAAAGGAAAAGAAAGTGAGGGAGGGAAAGAACTGTAAGAAAAGATTGGGATATAGGAGGGTAGAGGAGAGGGTAAAACGGAAAGGGGAGATGGGGGTAGAGGAGGGGGTACAATGGAAAGGAGAGATGGGGGTAGGCGAGAATGGGAGGGGGTAAAATGGAAACAGGAGATTGAGAAAGAAAAGGAAAGCGAAGGAGGAGAAGAACGAAAAGAGAAGATTATAGGAAAGAGAAGGGGAAAAATGGAAAGGGGTGATTAAGGTAAGAGGGTAGGGGAGGGGGTTAAAGGGAAAAGTGAGGGAGGGTAAGAACGAAGAGATGATTAGGAAGGAGAGGGGATTAATTGGGTAGGGGGGTAGGGGAGGGGGTAAAATGGAATTGGGAGATTGGGTAGGAGAGGAAGTAAAATGGAAAGGGGAGATTGGATTGGGTATAGGGGAGAAGGAAAATTGGAAGGACTATAGCCACCACAGAGAGAGAGAGAGAGAGAGAGAGAGAGAGAGAGAGAGAGAGAGAGAGAGAGAGAGAAGGGAAATTGGAATGACTACAGCCACCACACACACACACACACACACACACACACAGAGAGAGAGAGAGAGAGAGTCATTCCTGGGTTGCCGTGCTCACAACAGCTAATATACAAGGGGTGAGACTCATTTTTATGCGGCAATATAATACACACATATACTGGTGCATGAGTAATTAATCATGTGTAATGGATTGAGGAAAGAAATACTAGGGTGGATGGTGGATGGAGGGACATTTATGACTACAGAGACAACTTGACATTTTCATTAGTGTAGACCATAAACATTCAAGCACTGGATTTTTTTTATTTTTTTTATTATTATTTTTATTATTATTAATAACTATTATTATTTTTATTATTATTATTATTATTATTAGTAACTATTATTATTATTATTATTATTATTATTATTATTATTATTATTATTATTATCTTTTCCGTTTTACTATACTATTTTTTTTTACTTTTACTATATGTTATACTTTTCAAATATGACTTTCATTGCCCTCCTCACACAGACAATAAAAAAAAGCCAAGTAGGAATATTATTTTTAGCCAGCAATATATTAAAACACGGACAAAGCAAATTCGCTCAAAGTGCATGCAAGCGAAGTGGAAGCAAGCACGGAATTAACGTTTATGAATGAGAAACGTTTGCCACTGAAATCAATTTGTCCACTGAACACCACTTACAAAAATCATGGTGTAACTTCCTGCTTGCTTGTGCCTCCGAGAGTAAATATCTAGACAAGGTAATGCTGAGAAATTTACTATGTATTTTTGAAGGGACCTGTAATCTTGTCCATGGTGGAATTGGAGGCGACTGATTCATCCAAACTTTGACATAAAAAATTCTCCTGTAATTTGACTGGGTAATTTGACAAGTCACTATACTATGTGGCCTCTGATTTTCTTTGACTATTGCTGTTTTTTTTTTCAGTGTAGGTTAATTAAGTGTAAAATTCACTATTAAGTTATGTAAAGTATAAACATGCAAAAATAATAATGTACTGTAATTCAAACAATGTGACTGAAACCTTCATAATTATATACTTTTCCACCACCATGCACAGACAGGATCGAAACTGATTGCCGAGTGCATGACTGTGGAATGTCTGATGGATGTCTGATGGTAATACAAACAGGCATACATACACTCAAACAGACAGACAGGCAGGCATGCATTGAGGAAGGTAAGTAAGTAAGTAAGTAAGTAAGTAAGTAAGTAAATAAGTAAGTAAGTAAGTAAGTAAGCAAGTAAGTTAGTTAGTGAGGTAGTTAGTTAGTTAGTGAGGTAGTTAGTTAGTTAGTTAGTGAGGTAGGCTAAGGGTGGTTGCTGAAACAAATTATCCCTCCACTAAATGCTAGCACTCGGCATACGTCCCCGGTCATAAATCTCTCGTGTGACTTGTACCTGGCCAGAGGGGCGTAGGGTCGTCCATCACAGAGACCCCTGAAATCACCCTTACGATCCATCTGACCCAGGGGCGCATGACAGGTCCGATAGGCTTGGGTGATCCGTCATCCTTTGCCTGACTTCAGCGCAAGTTTTTGAGGTTGGGACGAATACAGACACAAGCCAGGAGTGGGCAGACGCTAGCAATATCGCCCTTCAGAAGCCGATCAATAAGGCGACCCGCTATCCGACGGAGGAACTAGGGGCTGTGGATCATTGTGAACTTGAGGAGGCGCCCTGACAGTGACATATTTAGGCCTTATCAGTGAGCGGGGCAACCCTACCTTAGGCCTATATACCTGGCACATCAAGGAGTCCCTCTGCCCCCTGGATTGTTCATCATACACCTCAGGCACCCGTACCAATCCTATACAACAGTCTCAGAAACAATGAAAAATATAAAGTGTATTCCACGTATCAAACTGGATTCTTGAAGTAATTATATAACATTAGTATATCCTATGACAAAACATGGTTGTAAGAGAGATAAATTAACTATATTTTTTTCACAATAATAAATAATAAAATACTGGCGTTTCGTGTGGGTACATAATAATTTCAATCTGAATAGAAAGCCCAGCACGCACTCAATCAGATTTTGTTGACATTAACACTGAAGAGAATTACTGTCTCTCCTACCTCCAACTTCCGTGGTCCCATAAATTCTCACCCCGCACAAAACGAACTGAGCCACGGATCAATGTTTCGAGCTGGACACTATATTGACATGAATATTTCACGTGGAGGGGGGGCAGGGAGGGTGGGCGGAAAGGTGGGTGTCGATGCAAGGGGTACTAAGAGGGAGGGGAAGGTGAGTTTGATGTAAGTATTGTGGGATGGGGGGGAAGTAATAAAGTGGTGGTGGTGGTGGGGGGAGTGTGAGTTGGGGGGGAGTGGAGTGGGATTAGGAGTGGTGGGGGGGAGTTGGGGTTAGTAACTTAGTGCATGGAGAGGAATAAGGAGTGAGGGGAGGGGATAAGGAATGAAGGAAGGGAAGTAAGGAGTGAGGGAGGAGAAGTAAGGAGTGAGGGAGGAGAAGTAAGGAGTGAGGGAGTTGGAGTAAGGAGTGAGGGATAGGGAGGGATGGGAAGTACTCTCTCGAATCCAATCACACGGCCAACCAACCACCACAAACTCTAGCAACCCTTTTACCGTGCACGAGGGGAGGCCTTAACCACGACGAGGAAGAGGATGATGATGATGAGCAGTAGTAGTAGTTGTTGTTGTAGTAATAGCAGTAGTAGTAGTAGTAGGAAAAAGAGGAGGAGGAGGAGGATGAAGAAGAGAAGTCTAGTATAGTAGTATTAGTAGTGAAGGAGGAGGAGGAGGAGGAGGAGGTGTAGAAGAAAAAGAAGGAGGTGGAGAAGAAGAAGGAAGAGTAGGAGGCAGTCTTTTTCCCATCATCGATTTACCTATAATTACACTTAATTAGGATTTATTCAGCACAGTGTCGCTGCGGCTGTTGTAAATCTCCCACGCTCATGGACTTATAATAATCTCTATTTTACTTTTATCTCGGCGCTGGTTTGTTAAAAGTTAATGGTGTTTTTGATTTTTCATTTTTTTTTTTTTTAATTTTTTTTTTGGTGAGGTTTTCTGTAATTTTCTTTCGCTGGCTCCCCGGGATGAAATTTCCTGAGGCCGTAGATCAAAGTCGGGCATGTTGACAGTCCCGTTCCCTCTTCACAGCGCCATAATTAATCTTGTGTTATTGGCATCAGTGGCGTCTTCCTCTCCTCCTTTCATTCAGTCTCTTGGCTTCAGTATTCATCTCGACGCTTAATTTCTTGCATTCAGTGTTCGTGTCCTGGTTTCATTATTCATCCCCAGGCTTCATTAAGTATTTTGGCTTCAGGATTCATGTCAAGGCTTCATTCAGTACCTTAGCTTCAGTACTCATGTCCTGGCTTCAATCATTATCTTGGCTTTAGACTTTCTTTCGGTATAATCAAATATTTCCTCTTTTCCTCAGTTTTTTTCTCATTTCCCTCTCAGACTATAATATATGCCAATCTTTTCTTTCTCCCTTTCATATCATTATTCATTCCCTCTTTCTGTCTTCTCTTCCCATTTTCCTACAACTATAGCATTTCCCTCCCCCCCCAACCCCACCCCAAAGGGAGCCACACCCACGCTGATGACGTCATGGACCCCAGGACGGTGATTGGTGGACGAGGCCCCATAATCATTTGTCAAACGTCTTGGCATTGTAGGGAGGCCGGGTGTGGGTGCCAACGCTGCCACTTTACACTCTTCTTTACCTCTCTCTCTCTCTCTCTCTCTCTCTCTCTCTCTCTCTCTCTC
>JAWZYT010004753.1:0-5000 GCA_034508575.1 Petrolisthes manimaculis
GAAGTAGCAAGGCAGTAGAGTTGTATCAGTACTGTATGTATGTGTGCACTGAGGATGCTGATATAAAAAGAGAGAAAGAAATGTTTGCATGTACTACGTAATGGAAGAGCTTCATGATCCCCTTCCTCAACATGGCATACGAACGTACAGTTGGCGGCAAAAGTTATATTTCCTAACTCGGCTCTTCTTGAAGGATGACATAAAGGATTAACATCGAATAAACACATTCACATTACTAAGATGTGGCAACACGACTTTTAAGTAAGAGCCTTAGCGGACGACAACTGTAGAGTGGTTGTAGGCTGCTGTTTATTATATGTATGGGCAATAGATGGTTAGATATATACAGTATGTAACTTTGATCAGGTTAATATATTGAAGTGAAAATTTTGTATAGTTGAGTATGAAATTTTGGTGTCACTTTTCCCTTAACCAAAGCACCTCTTCACTTGTAATAGATCCTTTGTTATGTTAGTGGTGTGTGACCGAACTCTCTCTGGTGACTGTACAAGTAGCGAGATGGGTACAGACGTGTGACATGTTTGCTAACACGGAGAGTATCCTATGAGAGAGAGAGAGAGAGAGGAGAGAGAGAGAGAGAGAGAGGAGAGAGAGAGAGAGAGAGAGACGAGTACTGTATATAGTGTATAATGTTACGGTAAATGGATGGATATTAAAGTGTCAAGACCCTACTTACTAAACACTTGAGCCGGTGGGGTGGGGTGGGGTGGGGTGAGGGGACCAGGTTCATGGCATGGGTGTGTTGTGACCAAACTTGCCCTACGAATGACACTGACATGGGAACAGGAGAAGGAGGAGGAGAAGGTGGGGGGGGGGGGGGTGAGGCGTCTGGGAAAGTGTTGTGGTGAGTTGGGTTGGTGGGACGCTTTGTATAAGAGACTACATACAGCCTTTGCTTTCTCCTTTTTTCCTTTCTTAGTTCTCCTTCTTCTCTTCCACCTCCTCACTCAATATCAACATCAGTCATCATCGTCTTTAAGCTGTGTCATCCTTATCCAGTTTTCTTCGGAGAAACTCTGCGAATGAACCTTACTGTGTATGTCTCAAATCCCAAGAATTATATACCATTATCAGGTTATAACTGGTTGTGTATACCGCATGTCACCGCATGTCATTTTCGTATGTGTGTGAACAATATCCTGAACAGTGTCACAGACTCACAGTAGTTTTTATAAGATTGCTTCAGTTAATGTAAGATGAATAAAAACACTTTGGCAATGTTTTTTAACGTTGTGTATATACTAATGTTAAGTGATGAGAGAGGGCAGAGTGAGTGAGTGAGTAGTGGTGAGGAGACTAAAAATGTTAAGTGGGTAGTTTTCGTGTGGGTGAAAAGGGTAGGGTGATTGTGTGTTGTTGTGTGGGATTGTTTAGAAAATGTACCTGGTAGGCCTATAGTGTGGGTTTAAGGGTATTTGTCAGTGTGTAGAAGGAGGGACAGGGGTCGGTGTGTGTGTATGTGTGTGTGTGAGACAGAGAGAGAGAGAGAGAGAGAGAGAGAGAGAGAGAGAGAGAGAGAGAGAGAGAGAGAGAGAGAGAGAAGGGGTAATTCCCAAGGCCCTCTATAGACCTTGGAGTTCCTTGTCCTCACTTTGATTCCCTCTCTCTCTCTCTCTCTCTTCTTTCTCTTCTCTCTCTCTCTCTCTCTCTCTCTCTCTCTCTCTCTCGCGCTCTCTCTCTCTCTCTCTTTCTCACACACACACACACACACACCACATAATCTGAAGTTGGCAGTGGGTGTGTCAGCTAGGTGATGCTCGGGCGGAGGGTGGGGGAAGGGGGAAGGGAGTAGCGTTGTCAGCGTAGGTAGAGATGTTGTCATTGTGAAGTTGGCAGTGGTGGTGTTGTCAGGGTGATGATTTGATTGGCTAGTGTTGTCAGTGTAGGTATAAGTAGAAGTGTTGTCACGGTATAGGGTAAAATGGTAGGGTATGTTGTCAGGGTAATGCTTTGGGGGGAAGGGAGGTGGGGGGGTTAGTGTTGTCACTGTATGGGGTAAAATGATGATATGTTGTCAGAGTGATGATTATGGGGGAAAAGGGTGGAGGTAAACATTGTCAGTGTAGGCAAAGGTCGAGATGTTGTCACGGTAAAGGGTATGTTGTTGTTGTTGAAGGTTTGTATTGGAGTGTCAGTGTAATGTTTGGAAGGTAAAGTGATGGATGTTAGCAGCTAGTATGGTGGTGGTATCTGAGTGTTGGATGTTAGTAGCTAGTATGGTGGTGGTATCTAAGTGTTGGATGTTAGCAGCTAGTATGGTGGTGGTATCTGAGTGACATACTGTATAATTATAGGGTGTTGTTGGATGTTTGTTGGTATTAATTAGCCTATAGTGTGATATAATGGAGGCAGGGTGGTAGGGTGATATTGACAGTTATAGAAGTATCAGTGTGTCATTGATAGGGTGATGTTTGCAGTATGGTGGTCTCAATGTGACATATCTAGGGTGATAGGGTGTTGTTTGCAATATAGTGTATGAGTGTGACATATCTATAGGGTGTTGTATGCAGGATGGTAGGTCTCAGAGTGATGACATGGGTATAGGGGTGATGTTAGCCTGCAGGAAATGTGACGCCTCTGATTGTTGTTGTCAAGGTGATATAGAGGAAAGACACTATATTTCTCAAATCAATATAGGCTACATCACCCGGACACACACACACATTCTCTCTCTCTCTCTCTCCTCTCTCTCTCTCTCTCTCTCTCTCTCTCTCTCTCTCTCTCTCTCTCTCTCTCTCTCTCTCTCTCTCTCTTTTCTCTTCTCGAGCTAGAGAGGGGAAAGAGAAGTTAGTTAAAGGAGGAAGAAAGGAAAAAAGGGAGGGAGGGGGAAAAAGAAGTAGAAATGAGAGAGGAGAGGAGGTAAAAGAAAAATGATGTCTGAAAAGGACTGGGAGGCAGAGAAGGAAGGAGTGGTGTGGGAAAAGTAAAGAGGGGGAAGAGGGATGTAAGAGGCAGACGGATAGAATGAGAGTGATAAAGGAAGTATAACTACAAGGGGGAATGATGATGAATGGCAGGAGGGAAGGAAGCTCAAATAATATCAGGATTCCTTTTCTGTTATTGTTATTTATTATATTTATTATTACTATTACTACTATTATTATTAGGATTATTATCATTATTATTATAGTAGAAGTAGTATTTCCGGTAATGAATAGATTTGTTACCGTTACTATTATTGTTATTGTTACTTTTCTAGTGTTACCATCGTTATAAAGTCATGTCACCTCAGTCAGAGCATGTAATGTACAGTATAGGCTTGTGAAAATGAATTATGAACTTGATATAAAAACATTACAACAAAAGGAAGGGTGCAGGAAAGGGGGGAGGGGAGGAGAAGGGGAGGGTGTGGGGGTCGAAAGGGAGGGGTGGGTGTGGGGGTCGAGAGAGAGAGAGGGGGAGGGTGTGGGGTTTCGAGAGAGAGAGAGGGGGAGGGTGTGAGAGTCGAGAGAGATGGGGAAGGAGTGGGGGTCGAGAGAGAGAGGGGGAGGGAGTGGGGGTCGAGAGAGAGAGAGGGGGAAGGGGTGTAGTGGTCGAGAGTAGAATAGACAGACATAGGGAAGGAAGACAAATGATGGAAAAAAGGAAAAGGGGATAGGAATGAATATGAGGTGTAGGTGAGTGCCTCTGAATTGGAACACACACACACACACACACCACATAACACACACACACACACACACACACACACACACACAAACACACACACACACACACACACACACACACACACACACACACACACACACACACACACACACACACACACACACACACACACACACACACACACACCACATAACACACAAAAAACACAGCATAACACACAGACACACATACACCCGGACGAGAAATAGGAAGGGAAGGTGATGCAGCGGTTTTAGGCCCAAGTGACCTCCCTACTTCCCTCCACCTCTCCCTCCCTCCCTACATCCCCCTCATTCTTAATATGACTCCCTACATTTCCTCTCTTCTCGCATCCCCCCACATCTCTCTCTCTCTCTCTCTCTCTCTCTCTCTCTCTCTCTCTCTCATCTCTCTCTCTCTCTCCGTTTTCTGATCCATCCATTAGTTTTATCCCTCTTTCTTATTTTCCTCCTTCCTCTTTCGTCCCTGTCTTCTACCTTCATCCCTTCAATTTCTCTTTCCCTCCTTTCCTCCCTCCTCACTTCCTTCCTTTCTTCCTTTTCTCTTTCCCCCGTCCTCCTCTCTCTTCACTATCTCTTCTTTCAGCTTTCCTCATACTTACCATTCTTCTCTGATCTCTTTCTCCTCACTTATTCCCACATCATTCTTCTTTCTTCTCTATTCTTATTCACTCCTATTTCCCTCTCATCATCCTTCTTTTGCCTTGTACATCCATCCTTCTTCTCTTCTATCATTCTCTTCTGTTTCCCTCTCACTATCCATCTCTGCTTCCCTTGTTCACCCATCTCTTTTCTCATGTTTCCCTCTCACTCTCCATCATCTCGTCCCTCTTCACCCATTCTTCTCTCTTTTCTCATTCTCTCCTGTTTCCCCTCACCATCTGCTCTTCCCTCGTACATCCCTCTCTTCCCTGTCATAATTGGAATCGAGAGTTGTAGAAAGTGGAGCAAAACTTCCACCTGAAGAATCAAATACAATACCACTAAAACTTGTATATTATTTTGACTTGGTAACCTACAGTACTCTCTCTTTGTATGGAAGCCTACCTATACGTGATGTTGATGTAGCCAGCATTATAATATATATATATATATACACTAATTTCTGTAACAGATATTAGTATAGGTTGTCTATTTACCTTTCCTCTTCCTTCCCCCACATCCAATCTCAGTTATTCCTCCCCTCCCTATTACCTGTTTCATTTCCTCTTCTTTTCCCTTCCTCTAGTTTCCCTCCCACCTGTTTTCTTCCCCTTTCCTCTCTTCCTTCTTCTCCTATTCACGTCTCTCTCTCTCTCTCACACATACACACACACACACACACACACACAC
>JAWZYT010004753.1:7500-51673 GCA_034508575.1 Petrolisthes manimaculis
ATGGAAATGTTTTCTTCTACCTTATTTCCCCAACACCCCACTATGGTACTACCACTACCTACCACCACCTACCACCACCTACCACAATCACCTACCAATAACACCTTGTACAGTACCATCACCTACCATTATACCTTTACCCCATTGTCATTGTCTCTTACACCAACTACTGTACTGCTGCTGCTACCATTACTTCCCCACCATCACTCACTCACTCACTTCCACCACTAGCCTACCTTCACCTGTCACTGCCTCCACCTACCACCATTACCAACCATTCACAATCACCACTTCCACCACCTACCACCATTACCAACCATTCACGATCACCACTTCCACCACCTACCACCATTACCAACCATTCACGATCATCACCTACCACCATTACCAACCATTCACGATCACCATCTCCATCATCTACCACCATTACCAACCAACCAACCAGCTACCATCAGGTCAGTGTGAAACAATGGTTATTGTTACTGAATCCTGATTGTCATAGTGATAGTAGTAACCTTGTGTGTTGATAGTTGTGGTAGTGGTGGTGGTGGTGGTAGATAGTTGTGATGGAGGCAATAGTACATAACAGCTGTTGGTTGTTGTGGTAGTGGTGGTTGAAACAGTAGTAGCTAGTGGTTGTTATGGTTGTTGTGGTTGAAGTAGTAGTATATACAGCTGTTGGTTATGGTTGAAGTAATAAGACATAACAGCTAGTGGTTGTTATGGTTTTTGTGGTTGAAGTAGTAATATATACAGCTAGTAGTTGTTGTGGTTGTCGTGGTAGTTGTGGTAGTTTAGCCCAGCACCTCATTGATACATACAGTACGTGTTTAGTTTACATTGTGGTAGGTGTTTGCTAAAATAATAATTAATCACCATTAACTACTTGAACGAGGTAAATTTGAGGGGATACTACAGTGTTGGCAAATCTGGAGCAACTGATACCTCCAAACTATTCCAGGCAACATTATTTGGGCTAACCTGGTACTGTTTCCTGGCATGTATTGGAGGAATCAAGGCACTGTAATGTAGCAAAATTATATTACCCCCTTAAAAATGCTGAAAAAAAAAAGATTCGCCGCGTCATAGTCTCTCTAAATGAAATGAGAAAAAATTAATGGAAGTGTAGACCACCACAGCCTGTACTTGATAGAGGCGGGTGAGAAAAAGTAGCCACGTCACGTACAGACCTGAACAATAATCTCATGCCTACATACTGTACACTCGATCGTTCTTTAAAGGGGAGATTCTTGTGTTGGTGAATTGGAAGATCTGTGGCTGGCTGATTCCTCCAAACTATGCCACGAAACATATACCCTACTATTACCACTGAGGGCTTCTGTCTTAGGGTATTCTTAGGAGGAATCAGTAGCCTTCCTACTTACAAACAAAAGAATCTCCTCTCAAATTATCTCTAGAATGAAAATACTGCTGAGTATAACGCTTTTCATATTATTATCTTATATCTTGAACACGAATAAAACTACAGAAGGACAATCATTGCATCACAATACTGACATTTCTTCTATTCAGACACTTTCTATACCCGATAATAATAATAATAATAATAATAATAATAATAATATACCGGTACTACTGAATGAAGTAAGCATTTTAGAGCAATAGTACTACAATTTGGTTCTGCATTAACGTAGTTTGGTTTCTGTAGTAGGCCTATATTGAAGTATTAATAGTTACGATATCTGAGAAAGAAAGATATTAAGATCAGCAGCCAGTGACAGACTGTACAACCCTGTAGCAAGGAAACAGCTGGTAAGGAGGTTAGTGTGTAGAGGTCATACTGGGGGGAGAAATTTATCGTCGCTATATTAGTAGTTTATGAGGAAGAGATTACAGGTTATAGTGATGGAGGAAAGAACAGGTAGTGAAGAGTATGGTGCGGGGTACACACATCCAAGTGATAAAAAGAAGGATACATACAGGCAATGCTGTTCAAGGTGTACACAAGATTAAAAAAAAACTATCAATGCAATTTTCGTGTGATGCATTCCGACACCTCTGACGATGTAAGGGGAGGGTGTACATTTGGTTTATTAGAGGGCACAGATTCCTCCAAAATATTCCAGGAAACAGGACCACAATAACAACAATACTGGTGGCCTGTTGCTTGAAATAGTGTGGAGGAATTAGTTGCTCCAGATTTACCAACACTGTACTATATAATTATTATAGGCTACCCACTTAATTAATAGTTTGTTTATTCCCTGGGCATTATGAGCTGTGACAATCATTTACAGAACCATTTATGAAACAGACCCTTCATAGCCTACCGTACTCTATTAGTTTTTGATGGTCTGTACACCCATGGTAGCTCACTTGAAATGTGTAACCAAGTAATAAAAACGGTGTCCAATGGTAATTTAGAAGAATATTATACTCATATAACCTACACTGACAATATGGTAGGTGTACGAGTTTAATTAGAGGAGAGTACTTAGGTATTGTGTAGAGTAAACAATCATAATGTGGGAGACATACCTAGGAAACATGCATGAAGGAGTCTGAACACAGATAACAACAATTTTTGCACGTGTAGGCTATAAGACATCACATCACATCAGAAAATCAACTCCTACTCACGGCTCTTCTTAGTTAGAGTAAATTCTCAGGTCTTTAGTTATACGTTTCAAAACTAGGCTATATATATCATACACTTGCAGTTCATCCCATATGGTTAAGGTTAAGGGAGTAGTACAGTGTTGGTAAATCAAGAGTAACTGATTCCTCTAAAGTTACTATTCCAAGCAAGAAGGCACCATATATTTTTGTTAACCCGGTTCTGTTTTTTAGTATACTTTGGAGGAATTATGGCTCTCTAATGTACCAAAAGTATACTATATATCCCCTTAACTATACACAAACCATTCTGCAATCAAGTTGACAGGTTTTCTATGCTAGAAGGATATAAACACATGATTTTCCGGGGTAAAATTGTTAAAAAGTGAATAGGCAAGTTTAGAAGGAAAAAAAATAAAAATAAAATAGATAAAATAAAATGTTGTATGAGTATTTGGCTCTTTCCAACTCTTACCCACAAGTTAATGAACTCGGACTTCCAGCTATTGTTGCACTGCCTGCTGCTCAGGTTTGTTTTGCTTGTTTGGTTGGTCGGTTGGTTAGTGAACAAGATATATAAAACAAATTATGAACGAATTTTGATCAAACTTTGCAGAATGACTGGGCATAATGAAACCTCGAATTGGTTATGTTTTGGTGAATCCAGGTCAAAAATAAAGGTCATAAATGGATATAAATTGCATATTATTAGTACGAATTAGGATGGAATACACCTATACCTGTAGTTTGGCATTGTCCATTATATATACCGGTATATTTGGCATATTTGCGAAGCTATGTACAGGCGCGACACATAGTCCTTGAGCAGACCTCCCCTTACACCCTGGCCAAGGATTATATTTATGTGAGTGACTGTACCCTCCCTAACAATTGCCCTTCTAGTTCATGTCTGTTTTGGTATGTATATTCTAATTCTCAACTATTCTAATTCTAAACTATGGGACTATATAGTAGTTATATATATCAATGGGGAACCTTACCATATCAAACTTTCGGGTATCTAGCATGTTAGTGATGTTTGCAGAAAATGATGCAAATGAAAGGCCCCTAATAGGAAGGACAAACTGATATAGAGTGATAAGAGCGTGTGATAGCAATATGATAGAGGAGGACAATGAGTATTATCAGGTGATCTAGTTAGTTTACACCTCCATGGGTCTATCCTGGCATCTCACACGCTACCGGTACTATGTTATCTCTTATCTCTACAGTCATCTCTCTTTCTCTCTCTCTCTCTCTCTCAACTTTATTATATATACCTCTCATCTAAATGTTTCCCTCACAATCACCTTTATTCTGTAACTGGGCGAGAGTGTTGGCAAAGTATTGTTTTCACCCTCGTCTGTATTGTATAATATGTTGTCCAGCAGAGTAAAGTGTTTGGAAACAATTGACTGAAACTTTGCCGAGTAAGAAAACATTGACAATATTGTGTTATTTGAGCGGACGGTGGACAGGGTTACATTCCACCAGATGATACTTTATTTATTCTAGTATACTTGTCAGTCAGTCTATCAGTCTATTTATCTATCTATATACCTGTCTATCTATTCAACAAAATGGCATCGGTCATTCCAATAACGCAACATAAATCTCCTCAAGTCTCCTTGACCTGTTTTGCATCGCTGACCTCTCTTCACCTTCACCTGGCTTATTTGACCTTTTCTTGGCTATGATTCTTAACCTTTACGTTTTGGTTGTCGTGATTTTATGACCTGACATACCTTAGTCTTACCGACAGGTACAGGTAACCTGTTGCAGGTCAACTCATATATATTATTGTTGCAATTCCCGCCTTCCTTGCCATAAGGCTATTAAGGTTTTTACTCTGGTTAACGCTAGACTCGCTAGTGATTATAATTATATTCAAGGACTGTACACCATGATGGTAAAGGGTGAGTTAATCAGGAAGGTAAAGGAGACTTTGAGTTTCCACAACATTTGGCTGTTTGTGACCTTGACAGTGTTGAGGTAAACAAACCATGGCCATATACTGATGGGCACTGTAATGATGTCCAGTTTCTGTTTCCGCCAGACTATATAGCCAGAAAACAAGTTACCTTTGTTTATTTTAGTTTGGTGTAGTGTGTTGTGTTGCTGGGTTTGGAGGAATCAATCACTACCGGTATATATATGGGTCTGGTCTGCAGTTCAACGACATTATCACAATCCCTTCACAGATATGACACAACTACAAAAGGATAGATATAATAATTAACTATGCCTCTACTTTGCTTCAGTAGGAGTGGACCTGAAGTGAAGAAGATATATTCTGCGACCTTCACATTATTCATATTTTTGTTTGTAGGAGGAAGAGTCGGTGGTGGGTTGTATATATATCGAGGTTGTGAGGTCAAGAGTTGAAGGTCATGCTGTGGTAGGGGGAGAGGGGGGGGGGTGAGAGGTGGAGGGGGTTGACTACTGACTGACCTTGAGTGAGTTTCTCTTGGTTCGTTGGTTGGTTATTTGGCTGGTTGGTTGGTTGGTTGGTTGGTTATTTGGTTTGTTTGTTGGTTGGTTATTTGGTTTGTTTGTTGGTTGGTTGATTGGTTGGTTGGTTTGTTAATTAATTGATATTTTTTTGGGTTGGTTGGATGATTGGTTGGTTGGTTTGTTAATTGTATTTTGGTTGGTTGTTTGGCTGGTTTGTTGGGTGGGTTGTTGATTGGTTGGTTGATTTGGGTGGTGGAGTGGTTGGTTGGTGCTCTCGTTGTTACATCCCTCAAGAAAGTTGGAGATGTTATGTTTTCTCCTCAGTCTGTATGTCCGTCTGGAAACATGAAATCTCGAAGAATTTTTACTTTTATATTCACGAAATGTAATAGACATACAAATATATAGATAGAAAATGAGTCAGGCAAAAAGTGATGAAAACTATAGAAAGCAATCGTAGAGTGATGACGGATGTATAAGAATGTACAGTTGTGGACATAATAAACGGACATATCCGAATCGGGGCCTCTTATTAAGCATATAGAGTAGAAAAAGAGACGTTGTGTGAAGTATAGTAGAGAAGCATCATATTCAATGCTTAATAAGGACCCATTTAAAGTATGTCTGTTTAATGTGTCTGCAACAGTTCCAGAAGTTTTTCATGGTTGTTAATTAAGGTGGTAATGTTTTCATAGTTGTCAAGGTGGTATGGTATTATAGTGTGTTGGCAAATTTGGAGCATCTGATTCCTTTGTATACTATTCTAAGCAACATGTTGGTAAGATTTGAGTATTAGCTTTTGTAGCTAAGATAAGTGATTGAGACAGAGAGATTAGCTTTTGTAGCTAAGATTTGAAGTTGAGAGAGAGAGAGAGAGAGAGAGAGAGAGAGAGAGAGAGAGATAGAATTTGGAAAAAGGAAGAATAAAATAAAGAGACGAAGCTTTTCAATTATTTGAATGTGTTGAGAAGTTGAAGGAGTGTGGACGTGACGGAAGTACTTCCGTCACGTCCACACTCCTTCAACTTCTCACGGGTTAATCACTTCAAATCTTAGGTACAAAAGCTAATACTCAAATCTTAGCCCCAAATCTTACCAACCCAAACTTAGCCACCTCCAAACAACCAACCTCTTTACTAAACTTCCAACCACTAACTACCCTTTACAATGTCTTTTTTAAACCCCACAAGCTTGTACTAACCACAAGTATACTGTACACTCTGGCCTTGTTGAAAGAATAATTCACCCAGAGACATTGGAAGCTGTTTGGTCGATACTGACGTCACTGACATTTGAGGTGAGGGCGAGAAAAAAAAGAACACACACACAAACCTACATCATGTTTGCATGATTTAATCTTGGAGGTTTGGAGTTTTTGCGGTACCGTATACTGATTCAATTGTTGTATAATTATATTTTTTATTCTTCATTAATTGGGGCTCTTGGTGCTCCTCCATAATTATTATTAAATCATTTAATACAAATTATTAAATATTAGTTAAGATCAGGCAATTTTACTATATTCTCTACCGAAGTGTGAAACTATATCCTACTGTAGAATGTATGCTGTTTGTTGACAGAACACAGTGAGAACTTTTCAGATGAATGAATTACGAGGAAGAAGACTGTTAATGTCCAATGAATGATATGGTGCTGCATTATATACTATGTAGGAATAACCTGATGTATATAGTCATTATAAAAACCTTGTCATCTAAACAAAGAATAACCATTGAGACAACCATGGTATTTTTCCAATGAAATAAGTTGTACGTGTCGACCAGAAAGATTAGATCTTGTTTCCGTGAAGTGAATTAAAAATAGCATAGAATCATTCGGTGAAAGTGAGAAAATAAGTTTGAGTTCGGAAGAAGTTAGTGTTCTATGTAATATTAAGATGCAGTTCTTAGAATAAAGTAACACGTCATCTGTTTACACAAAGGTTGTACATTTTAAGCTGGGAAAAACAAAAGCTTCTTACGTCGTGTAAACTTTGTTAACACTCATTTTACAGTGTTAAGAGTGTTGTTTTTGTTTATTTTGCCATGGCTTGGAGAGGTTAGGAATAATGCTTCATAATCTGGTGTGGAAGGTACTGAAGTGCAGGTGTCTCTGTATATTAGTGCTTAGTTCACCTGTTGCTGTTTTAAAGAAGTAAATGAAAATAAAACCTAAACAAAGTGCTTGCGACACACAGTATAGTGTACCCTTCCAAGAAATGTGATTTACTCTGGGTTAGTTGGAAAACATAAAAGCCTTCCACATACACACACACACACACACACATGGTGACAGGAAAAAAGTGAACATTGGTGATTATCTTCTAGCTGAAACTGGAAGCCTTTGTCCTCTGTTGTTGTTAAGGGAATAATACACTTTTGGTACATCAGAGCGCATTGATTCCTGCAAATTTTACCAGGAAACAGGACCAGATTGACCAAATTAATGGTGGCCTGTTGCTCGCAAAAATGTTTGGAAATCAGTTTCTCCAGATTTACCATACCAGCACTATACTACCCCCCCCCCCCCTCCCTCCCCTCAACCCAGACATCAATAGTTGGTGAAAGTGCTGGTTTACTCCAACGGATGCTGACAAGTTAGGTATTCTGTTCTGACATTGTTACTGAGTGTAAGGGTCTGTGAAATAGTTCGAGGAAAACATGGCTTCTGTTTTGAAATCCTTCTCTTTATTCGGATATTTTCATCGTTAATATATTACCGGGAATTGATTTTGGATTTTTCAGTTGGGTGGTGTATGTCGTGCAGTGATAATGTTAAGGATAAACAAATGGTAGAATATTTCACATGTTGATAGTGTGAGACAATAGAAGAACCTAATCAATTAAAAACAACATGCACGTGTGGAGTGATGTATAGTGTGTGTTATGTTGTGTTATAACTAGGTTTTATGTTCTTTGTTGTTAAACGTGGCTTTAATTAACTTTATTCCTGGTAAATGACAGTTCTGTGTTTAAATGGCGTTAATGAAGAATATATTAGCATGTCGTATTGTGTGTATTCAGTGTATTACATTACTTATACTATTGTGTTTATCTACCCAGCAAAGATTAGGCTATAACAATAACACAAATCTTCACATTTTATTCGTTGCTGAGACTAAGAGTTACTAAGCTGAGTTGATGCTGGAGGTCTGGTGGAACTTTCTCTGATGGTTGAAAATTTATGTAAACTTTCCCTCCAGTGTGTGTGGTGAGGAGGGAGTGTGTACAGTCGCTCAAAAAACTATGGGGTCACTTCTCACGTGAAACATTCTGACACCTCTGACGACTGCAGCTTATTGTGGAAAGCGGCCAGAACAACACGAGGTACTGTGTTCGTTTAGGTCTTTAGGATATTATCGAACCCCACCAGACTCATAATGGTTTGATCGGCTGTACACTCGGATACCATATAATATTATAGTCTTTAGCCCACCTAAGTCCAAGCCCGAGATCTGAAGCAAGCGGTTTCTGGACGACAGCCCACCCAAACCATCATGAGGAGACACACACACACACACACACACACACATTTCGGATCAATGAAGGCTTTGGGTGGGCTGTCGTCCAGAAACCACCTGATTCAGATCTCGGGCTTTAACTCAGGTGGACTTGGGACTTTGGTGCGCGACTGTACTTGAGGAGGAGCATAGAGAAAAAAAAATCAAGTCAACAGCGTATATTATTCACCTCGATCTCGTGTACAGTTGCCGACATATGAAACAAACACTGTAAACGGATCCCCTCATTGAATATAAGGTATAAGATGAGATGTTGTGTGTGTGTGTGTGTGTAGAGGCGACGTGTCCTATTGTATGTTTGATATTGTATGTTTGATAAGTGTGTCTGTTTCATCATACGTCCGCAACTGTACAAAATATAATAACTGTACAAAATATAATAACTACATAATATAATAACTGTATATAATATAATAACTGTATAAAATATAATAACTGTATATAATATAATAACTGTACAAAATATAATAAATGTATATAATATAATAACTGTATATAATAATAATAACTGTATATAATAATAATAACTGTACAAAATAACAAACGTTCATAATAATTTGGTCCAGGTAATGTTGTAATGTTGGAGAGTTGACGAGTGTATAGTATATAATTATAACCTTTTATTATAACCTATAATAAGTAATATGAAGACTTAGTACAACCGAAGACTGACAGATTTGGTTTCCCTGTTATTATTATATTATGTAAAGTGGTGGGCAATAAATATGATCATCCACATCAAGGGTGACTCGTGCAGTACAGTTGGCTTCACTTCCGCGTTTACCACTTAGCGTTGCCAATGTTGAGCCACACAGAAATTTACAGTATGTCCCGAACCACGTCTGATCATGATGCGAACCAAATCACTACGGTACCGAGTGAAATGGAAAGTGGGGCGTGAGATTGGAGAGGTAAAACTTCAACAATGTTCGAGTATTATTATTGGAGTAGTATTATTACTGTAAGCACCTGAGGTTATAAAGTACCAAAGCCGACTGTCACCTTTAGTTATATTCTGGTATTGAAATACAAGTGTACTGTTATATTTCAAAGGATTTGTTTTTATTTGATAAATTGATACAAACTTTATGTAGCAATACAATCACACATCAGCAATTACTAATGATTTAATTTTTGCTATATTAGTGAGTCGTATAGTAATTTTTCCCCAGCAAGTTACTAGAAAAGAGATGAGGATTAATCATTACAATAACATTCATTACATTTAAAGGTCGTGTCTGTGTACCTTTCATGATTGGAATTCTGTTGTCGCTATGATAAGAATATTGTTGTCTCTATGATTATAATATTATCTTCTCTCTGATTTGTTGTGATAGATAATTGTAGTATTACAAGTGAGAGTAATCTGAAGATGATAAACGTTCCTTTAATAGCTTTTGTTTTGAAATTACGTGGATTTTTATGTAGTTAATATTGCAGCCACAATGTATCAGAGTCACAACAACAACTCTCAAATATACCAACTACTCTTTTCATTTCACTCGGTAGTTATTACTGGATGGCTCAACATTGGCAACGCTAAGTGGTAAACGCGGAAGTGGAGCCTTACTGTACATGTTGGATTAGTGACCATCTTCTGATTTATTACAAGCAACTACTCACTTAAAAACAAAACAATAATATGACATGAAAACAAGAAAGCATTCGTCATCAAATTGTTTGAGTGGCCCATAGGCTAGGTGTAATGAATCTTTTGTATCCACCATAGACTAGGTGTAATGAATCTTTTGTATCCACCATAGGCTAGGTGTAATGAATCTTTTGTATCCACCATAGGCTAGGTGTAATGAATCTTTTGTATCCACCATAGGCTAGGTGTAATGAATCTTTTGTATCCACCATAGGCTAGGTGTAATGAATCTTTTGTATCCAACTGCACGTAGAATTATAATGCAGGCCTACCTAAGTACACCCGAGCTCGTAAATTCTCGACCACGTACTAAGATGTTTATGCCATTTGAACAGCTGGTAACATTTATTTGGTGAGAAATCAGAGTATAGGTGGAACATAGTAGAGAGACATGATACAATATCTCACCCAGAATGACACACACCTTCCCCACACAGTGTTACCAGCTCAGATGACATAAACATTTGGGAACGTGGTCGCGAATTTACGAGGTCGAGTGTACATTACCACGAAGCACAATTTAAGATGAAGGAAGGGTTGGTTGTATTTGAAGAGAAAGTATATAATATTATAGAGGTTGGAAGACGTGAAGGGAAAGTATTGTGTGGGGGGGGGAAGGGGGGAGGAGCTCATAAATAATTGACGGTACAGATGAGGATGAAAAGATTGTGTATAATTATATATTTGTAATTTGGGTACAAGGGAAGTAATGGTGCATCGAATATACACACACACGTAGAGTACAAAAGGTATAGTAAACGTAGTGGAATGTAGAGTTATTGTACGTAAGGGTAGTAAATGTAGAGTTAGTGTACGTAAAGGTAGTGAATTTGGAGTTAGTGTACGTAAGGGTAGTGAATGTAGAGTTAGTGTACGTAAGGGTAGTGAATGTAGAGTTAGTGTACTGTACGTAAGGGTAGTGAATGTAGAGTTATTGATGTGTAAGTAGGAGTAGTAAGTGTCAAATTAATGCACGTAAGACCGTACTGTATAGGGGTAGTACCGTACACTTAGAGGAGGAGGAGGTCATGGAGGGCGTGCCGTGTGTGTGTGTTGTGTGTGTGTGTGTGTGTGTGTGTGTGTGTGTGTGTGTGTGTGTGTGTGTGTGTGTGTGTGTGTGTGTGTGTGTGTGTGTGTTGTCTTCCGTTTTAACCTTCCATTGACCTTGCTAACTCCATCACCTCTAGTCTGTCTGACCTTTTGGGAGCGACGGAGGAAAGGGGGGTGGGGTGAGGGGAGAGGGGTAGGGAAAGTAGGAAAGTATAGAGTGAGGCAGGGAAGAAAGGAAGAAAGGGAGGAAGTAAGGAGTGTGTCAAGGAGAGGGTGGGAAGGGAAGGAAGTAAGGAGTGAGGTAGGGAGAAGGAAAGAAGTAAGGAGTAAGGTAGGGAGAGGGAAGGAAGGAAATAAGGAGTGAGGTAGAGAGAGAGAGAAAAGGTAAAATGAAAGAATATGAGGAGTGAGTCAGAGGGAGAGAAAGTAGGAAGAAAGTAAGGATTGAGATAGAGAGAGAAAAGGAAGAAAGTAAGGAGTGAGGTAGAGAGAGAGAAGGAAGAAAGTAAGGAGTGAGGTAAAGAGAGAGGAAGGCAAAGTAGGGAGAAAGTAAGGAGTGAGCTAGAGGGAGAGAAAGTAGGAAGAAAGTAAGGATTGAAATAGAGAGAGGGAGAAGGAAGAAAGTAAAGAGTAAGTCAGAGGAAGAAAAAGTAGGAGAAGGAAAGTAAGGAGTGAACCAGGGAGAGGGAAAGAAGTAAGGAGTGAGGTAGAGAGAGAGAGAGAGAGAAGGAAGAAAGCAAGGTAGAGAGAGAGAAGGAAGAAAGTAAGGAGTGAACTAGGGAAAGGGAAAGAAGTAAGGAGTAATTCAGGGAGAGGGGAAGGGGTGAAACAGATAGGTAACCGTAGTGTGGGGGAGGAAAGAAGAGAGAGAGAGGGAGAGGAAGGGAGGGAGGGGTATTAGGAGGAGTGGGGAGGGGGGGGGGTGAGGGATTTAGAAGCTGCGAATGGGAGAGAAATGGAAGGAATTAGTGAGGGAGGGAGAGTGAAAGGATGAAGCTGCGAGAGAGAGAGAGAGAGAGAGAGAGAGAGAGAGAGAGAGAGAGAGAGAGAGAGAGAGAGAGAGAGAGAATAGAGGAGAAGGAGGGTAGTCAATGGGAGGAGAGTAGAATCTAAAAACGAGAGTATGAGAAGAGGAAGTGGGCAGGGGGAGAGAGAGAGAGAGAGGGGGATTGATCTATGGAGGGCGGTGATGTGAGAGGGGGTGGGAGTGTAGAATGTCTGGAGAGAAAATTAGGAAGGAACGGAGAGAGAGAGAGAGAGAGAGAGAGAGAGAGAGAGAGAGAGAGATTGGATGAAAGGCGAGATGAAGGGAGTGTGGGGATAGGGAAGGAAGGAAGGAGGGAGGGGTGTGGAGGGGAGGGAGTGAATGAAATGACACACACACGAGGGTTGGATGGAGGAATGGTTGGTTCGTTTGTTTTTTTAACTTATCAATGATCATTAAGGCCATATATTTATAGAGTGACAGAGTGTGTGTGTATTGTGTGGTGTCTGTGAGAGTGTGGAGGAATGGTGGTAGGCTTTGAGTGTGTGTGTGTGTGTGTGTGTGTATGAGAGACAGTGGAGGAATGGTGGAGACATAGTTTTGGATTGTGAGTGTTCCTGATGTGCTTCGAAAAGTGTCACATAAAACAACACACTCAACCTTAAGTGTCAAATACAAGAAAGAAAAATTACAGGCTAAAATTTCAGAAAATGATTACAGCCAGAAGTGTCAGATACAGATAACACTGTTAAATAAATACAAGAAGTTTAAATTAATGAAATCTAAAACAATATGTAGCTGAAAGTGTCAAATCAAGGATACAGTGTAAAGTGTTAAATGAAAAATGTATATATACCGGTTTATATATCCTACAATATCACATGCAAAATACAGCGTAATGTGTCGAATGTAATATTGCATCTGAAATTGTTCAATGAAAATGTAGCCGGTGTCAAATAAATATTAAATATATAAACGTTACCAGTTCATAACAGAGCGTCAAGTAGATGCCAAATATATGTACTTGCCTTTCTGTTAGTTGTATTCACATTTGACAAACTATAAGAAACTCACTTACCTTAATCTCAAAAGTTTTAGATTTCATGGAGAGGCACTATAGTATTAATAGTGACCCAGACCATTATACTGTACTGTACAGTCATGGTCTAAAGTCCTGCAACATGGTGAATAAAAGCCAGCCATTTGATTGAATCTCATTAATAAAAATTACAGACACCAACAGCAGCAATAGTTTCGGATAATTTTTGGAAGCCATCTCATTGGAAGGAGTTACAGGAATATTGTTGACTATGACTGTACCCCATGCAGACACGATAATTTCTAAACACTACAGCCTCCATCTCGAACGATACAAACTCCCATGGTCGTGTTGGGGAGATAACAACCACCAACCATCACCTTGAACCATTTACTCTGGCACCATCTAGTAAGTAAGGTCAGGCATTATACATACGGTAGCTATTTTTAACTTTAATAATGTCTGATCGATTCAAGGTTTATATATTTAGGAAGTGTTGCCTCTTTTGGGACAAGCTTTGAAATCCCAAGACGTAATTATTTAACCATAAATAATTTGGTAACTTATAATTATTATTTTTTTTATATGAATATTAATTTGCAAAATAACACTTCATATAAATCTCTTAATAAGATGTTGTAATATTTTACTTCATATAAATCTCTTAATAAAATGTTGTAAAATTTCACTTCATATAAATCTATTAATAAAATGTTGTAAAATTTCACTTCATATACAGTAAGTCTTTTAATAAGAAGATGCAAACTGACACTTGAAGTATAGTATAGTTCATTATACACTTTCATAACTTAATGTATATTATTTTTTTTTTAGGTAAACTGAAGTGTTAATTTGCTATCCGGTGTCATGTTAAGAAAGATCCCTTGTACCGTAATGACCGTAATGACTTAATCTATTGTTGCTTTATGAGAGTTTGTTGACTTGTTAATTAAAGCTAATACGAGATGACAAGTACAGGAAAGTTGTATTATTACGCAGGTTAGGAGAGAGAGAGAGAGAGAAAGAGAGAGAGAGAGAGAGAGAGAGAGAGAGAGAGAGAGAGAGAGAGAGAGAGAGAGAGAGAGAGAGAGAGAGAGAGAGAGAGAGAGAAAAAAAATATGATGGGAGAACTTTTTTTTCGATGTAAACAATATCAGAGATGGAACTGGGTGATGGAGGAAGGAAGGAGGAAGTGAGAAATGTAGAGTGGAGAGAAGGAAGAAAGAGAAGGGTGAGGCAGAGGGAGAGACATAAAATAAGAAGAAAGATAAGTGGAAAGATAGAAGGCGAAGAAGGAAGAGAGGGAGAAGGAAAAAAAGAGAGACAAGAGAGAGGAAATTGAGGAAATGCTCGCTTGTGCATGGAATTCTCTCTCTCTCTCTCTCTCTCTCTCTCTCTCTCTCTCTCTCTCTCACCGACGTTCAGCACAAAATTTAAAGCCCAAGTGGTGGAGTAAAGATATAGCCGACTGTTTACGAGCCAAAAAGAACGCCCATAATAAAGTAAAAATCACAGCCAATAATGACGACCGTGCCAAGTTTACAGACTTACGAAGAAAAGCCAAAAAGTTAATCAAACAGAGTAAAAAGGAAATTGAAAAACACGTTGCAAATCAGAGTAAGACAAACCCGAAAGAGTTCTACAGTTATATTCGACAAAAGAAAGTACTTACGTCAACTATCGGTCCAATTCTTGATGAAAATGGGGACTTTACGACAGATGAAGAGCGAATGAGTAGTATCCTAAATACTTTCTTTGCATCAGTCTTTACTATAGAAAACCCTAACGATATACCAGCTGAAACAACAGTCCAAAATGAAAACACCGAGGTTTTAAATAATATCAGCATAACAGAAAATGACGTAATCAAATGTATTGATAAATTAAATGTAAATAAGTCACCTGGGCCTGACACGATCTCCCCTCGCGTAATAAAGGAAGCTAAAAGCGAAATAGTAAAACCTCTGACTCTGCTATTTAATTATTCTTTACACACTGGAACAATACCTGATGATTGGAAGCTCGCTAACGTAACACCAATATTTAAAAAAGGCAGCAAATCTTTACCTAGTAACTATCGCCCTATCAGCCTAACCTCAGTAGTATGCAAAATGTTAGAGACAATCATACGAGATAAACTTACAAATCATTTAGAGGAAAATAACTTACTCAGAGACACTCAACACGGTTTCCGCAATAAACGCTCTTGCCTAACGAATCTATTAGACTTTTTAAATGACATTTTTAACGAATATGATAAGAGTAAAGCAGTAGACATAATTTATCTAGATTTCCAAAAAGCCTTTGACAAAGTTCCCCATAAACGTTTAATAACTAAATTAAAATCTCACAGAATCCAAGGCGACACCGTAAGATGGATAGAGAACTGGCTAAGAAACCGTAAACAACGTGTGGTAATAAATGGTAAATCATCTAATTGGACTGGCGTTACGAGCGGGGTGCCACAAGGGTCAGTTTTAGGCCCAATCCTTTTCCTAGTTTACATAAACGACATAGATGAAGGTCTCTCATGCATAATATCGAAGTTTGCCGATGACACTAAAATTGCAAATACAGTACTCACTAACGCACAAACTAAAGAAATGCAAGATAATCTCGATAAATTGTCGAATTGGGCGAAAACTTGGCAAATGTCCTTCAATGCAGATAAATGTAAAGTACTCCATATCGGACATCTTAACGTAACTGCAAACTACTCGTTAAATGGTAATCAAATTAAAAGCGTGGATCAAGAGACAGACTTAGGGGTCACAATATCAAGTAACCTAAAACCCAGTCAGCAATGTACAGAAGTAATTAAGAAAGCAAATAAAACTATCGGCTTTATTGGCAGAGCATTCGAGTATAAGTCTAAAGATACAATCCTCACTTTGTATAATTCCTTGGTCCGTCCCCTTATGGAATATTGTGTCCAAGCCTGGTGCCCGTACTACCAGAAAGATATAGTAAAATTGGAACGAGTCCAACGTAGAGTTACTAAAATGATACCATGTCTACGAAACAAAACGTATGAAGAGCGGCTAAATAAATTGAATCTATTCCCATTAGCACAACGTAGATTGAGAGGCGACTTAATCCAGGTATTCAAAATAATCAAAGGCATAGACAATATGGACTGCAACAAATATTTCAATATCGATCAATCAAACTACACGAGAGGTAATGGCTGTAAAATCATAGGTAAATCTTTTAACTCACACGAATCCAAGAATTTCTTTTTTAACCGAGTCGTCAACTTATGGAATGGGCTTCCCCGTAACGTAATAGAATGTAACACAGTAGATAGCTTCAAACGTCGCCTTGATAAACACCTTGCATCTAATCCCCGACTTTCGATGTTTACTAATGAATAATTTTTTACCCATTACAGGTGGCAAGTTAGCCAAATTTCAACTACTTTCTATCTTTCCTATAAAATTTCCTTGTGGAGTTTTCTCTACCAACTCCACAAGGTTCTGACTCCTAACTTTATTTCCAGTACGGCTAAGGCCGGAGGGATTGGAGGGTGGGGAGAGAGCCTTCTACTTTGCTATCCTTACCTACGACTATCACTGGGGAGATATTCATTCTCTACCAGTAACCTTCTAATCAGATCACCCCGTGTGGACCGTAAGGTCTGTTGTGGTCTGTGATTCTATGTAACTCTATGTAACTCTCTCTCTCTCTCTCTCTCTCTCTCTTGTTCAACATTTACTCGCTAATCCTCTCTTCATTCGTCTCCTTCTCCTTAGTCTTACTTTATTCTCTTATCTCCTGCTTTCTTACCATTCCCAGTTATCTCATTGTTTGTGTATTTATCGTATATAATTCTTATTTTTTCCTTTTCATCCTTTTCATACATTTTCCATTTCTCTCGTTTTTGTTTCCTTGATAAACTTTTTCTCTTTTCTTCTTGCCCTTTTTTTTAAGTCTCGTGTTTTATTTGATGTTGTCTAGAGTCTTTCGTCTTTTTTTTTTTTACGTCGTCTTCCGGATATTAACGTTTTTCATATCCTTTTTATTTATTTTTTCGTTTTCGCGTCCTTAACCTCTTTTTTTTTCTTGGTTATATTCCGACATGCCTTATCATTATCTCTCCTTTTTTCCACTTGCCTTTCACTCGTCCTTCTCCATCCTTCCCTGTTTTTGCTGCCCTGTATAGAGTCGGTAAGGTCGCTACAGTTTCTGCCTCAAGCATATACACACCCTTCCTACTTTCACCTCCCTTCATCTCACCCATCTACACCTCATCTCCATCTCATCGTTCTCTCTCTCTCTCTCTCTCTCTCTCTCTCTCTCTCTCTCTCTCTCTCTCTCTCTCTCTCTCTCTCTCTAAACTTTTATCTATATCCATCCCCTCTATCCATACACCTTTCTCCAGCCACATTCCAACCTCCACCCATATTCCCCACCCCTTCCTTCTCACCCTCATCTCTCATAGTACGGTACGATAGCCAATGTAGACCATGTAATTACGCACACTACATTCTGTATGACTGTGTGTACTGTAGTGTGTGGGGTTGCTTCAGTCTTCACAACACTTCTGAACAGGGTAATATTTTGCAAAAGGTGTTTCGTCTCATCATCTCTCCCTTCTTATTGATTCCTTACAAATAGTATTACGGCGGTACTCTATTTCTCGCTTAGTTTGTGTGTGTGTGTGTGTGTTTGTGTGTGTGTGTGTGTGTGTGTGTGTGTGTGTGTGTGTGTGTGTGTGTGTGTGTGTGTGTGTGTGTGTGTGTGTGTGTGTGTGTGTGTGTGTGTGTGTGTGTATCGTATTTTTATATATTTTTTTCCCTTAAGAGCTATACTCAGTCTCATCCCTTCTCTGACCGTCTCCCTCAAGCACAAGTTGATCGGTCCTGCCACTCTTTCATATACACAACTGGTCAACTCTGACACACACACACACACACACACACGTGTGTACACATGTTTTCTACACCTAATAATCTCGAGTCTATGGACATTGCGTGCCTCGGTGAAGCAAGTGAGGCGACAGGACTTTTGCCGCCGACTGTACTGTACTCCTCCTTACACTCTTCATTGTTTCTTATTATATACCTCTACAAAATAAATGAGTAAATGTTTCGAAGTGTTCTCCCTGAATATATATGCAGTTTTATAAAAGTTTGTTGCATTATCACTAACATGTATAAAATAATGCACGATGCAGGTTAAAATATTATCAGGTGTCGTTGTAATAAAGTAGTGACAATTGAGGCAGGAAGTGTAGCAATTTATGAACCACTATAAACAGAGCACTACAGAACACTTCTCACCAAAAGCTGGATATTTTTTTATTGCTCATACTCTACCTAACATTATCTGCTGGTTGTTTATTTATTACCTTTGGTGAAATAACAGATGATATAATATAAATGAATTGTGTGAAATTTATAGTGTAAAACGTATGATATGATGAAAGAACATACATGTAAACTTATGATGATTATAATAGTTTTGGCGAGTTTTGTGTGTGTGTGTGTGTGTGTGTGTCTGAGAGTATACCTTCAACACCTGTGTATCTGAGAAAGCCTTATATATATATATTTGTCATTTATGTCGAAAATAAATAAAAGTTTACAACATTAAGAGCATTTTGGTAGACGGCAAACGTGGCTTAATAAACAATGGAAAACTTGAGTTGGCTCGTGGAAATGATGAATAGGTATCGTATTTTTTTCATATCGAACAAAGTGAAGAGAGAAGTGATGGAAGGTTAGAGTGAAGTGGTGTAGGATTAATTAAGAGATAGTAGTCAGTTGTATCATCTCGTGTATTACTTCATTTACACACACACACACACACACTTCACCCTGACACGCCATCACAGGTATGATATCAGTTGTATTATTGCCTAGTCCTTCACTTCATTTACACACACACACACACACACACACACACACACACACACTTCACCCTGAGTCACACGCCAGGGTAAGAACAAGCAGGCAGGCAGGCAGGCAGGCAGACGTGATGAGGATAGATATGACAAACACAATCATGAACCACCCCCACAAGCACACCCAACTCAAACCTTAACCCCTCTCTGTCTCCCTCCCCCCCTTCCCCCCTCTCTCCTCTCTCTCCCCCCTCTCCCCCCTTTCGCTCCCCTCCCCCCTTACTCCTCTTATCCCCCTCCCACTCTCACCTACAGAAGCAGCAGCAGCAGCAAGTTGGGTGGGGCCTGACCAAGTGCAGAAGGACGAAGAAGGGAAAAAAGAACATTAAAAGAGAACAACACGTTTTGTGGCGACGCAAAGTGGAACATCAACAGTATATCACTGTCCTTTGGTTCATTGTCACTGTCCCTGTCCTCTGGTTCACTGTCATTGTTCTTTGGTTCACTGTCACTTATTTGGTTCACTATCACTGTTCTTTGGTTCACTGTCACTGCTGTCCTCTGGTTCACTATCACTGCTGCCCCTTGGTTCACTATCACACACTATCTTGTCTCAGTATTACTACCATGGACACTGTAACTATCATGGACACTGTCATTACTTTGATTCACTATCACTGCCCCTCCACCAGTCACTATCCCTACCCTGGACACTATCAATACCTTGGTTTCACTATTACTACCATATTTACTGTCGTTTTGTTCAGTTTGGGACAAGAGTTTAGTGACAAAAATAGCATTATGCTGTGGGTCAGTTTAATTAATTGACTCATCAGCTTTTCATTGACCGAGGTAGGCGAGACGATTTTGCAACTTTCTCATTTATATCTCGAGAACTCTCTTATGTTAACTTTAGAATTGTTTATTAGTTGAGTAGTATATTGCAGGGTTTGTATAATTGTTCATAGATCGTTATTGCACGGTGACGGAACTTTAATTAATATTCTGTATGTTTTAGGGGAGATTCTCTTGTTGGTAAATTGGAAGCCTACTGATTCCTCCTAACTAGACCAGAAAACAACAACTAACACACTTCACACCTAGACGCCTTCAGTGATACTAATAGGGGATCTGCGTCGTGGCTAAGTTTGGAGGAATCATAGACCTTTCCATTTACAAAAAAAAAAAAAAAAAAAAAAAAAAAAAGTCGTGGCAAAGTTTGGAGGAATCATAGTAGACCTTTCCATTTACAAAAAAAAAAAAAAAAAAAAAAAAAATTCCCGTTGACGCATTTGGAAATAGACAAGTGACAGGGGCTACACGTTTTGTCCACGACTGTACATGCAAGAGCCACTGACCACAAGCACAAAAAAACAAGGGAAATTCACGAGAACTCGCTTCACGTCTTTTCTTTACGATGGAACTAATAAAAAAATATATATGAGAAAAATGTCGAGAGAAACCTTTGTCTTGGCTATCGATGTTGAAAGGTTATGTGTTTGCATTGGTTCGTCTGCTTGTGTGTATCTGTCTGTGTGTATGTGTGTGTGTGTGTGTGTGTGTGTGTGTGTGTGTTATTTTACGGTCCATTATTTCTGTGTGCTTGTGTTATGTCGGTGAATAACATACGGTATCTCAAATTTCAAAACATACTTTCTCTCGACTCGCAAGGAGGAAATTGATAGCTATTGTTGTTTGTCATGTTGATAGCTATACACCAAACTTTATTGATATTTTATGTATGTCTGTTTGTCTGTGCATTTGTATTCTCGTGTTGGTTCACTAGTACACACACACACACACACACACACACACACACACACACACACACACACACACACACCAGAGCTCAACCAACATGACAGTCTGTGTGTGTGTGTGTGTGTGTACCAGTCCTGTTAGGCTTTAACTCGTTCAAGCTCTGGTAACTTATTTGTATTTGCTTCTTGGGACTTGTAGTCTTGTTATTATTATTAGTTAGTTAGCGTAGACGTGGGTGTTTTCTAAGGTAATTGACTTCACAGTTGTAACATGGAAAGTTCATTTATTTACACTTATATCTCTATACACACACAGACAGGGAATGATATTGATGTGCTTCTTTTCTGATAGAGTAGTGTGTCTCTCTTGGCGAGACAATTATGTATAATAGCCCTAAGGGAGCAAGTTTAAGAATCCTACCTATTAGGTAAGTGTCACTGTTTATATACAATTTCACTTGAGTTGTCAGTTGTCTTTGGATACAATTATTACTGTGTGTTGTCATGCTTACGTGGCCAGATGCCACGTGGGTCATGTGGTAGGAAAGTTACGTGTCTGGTTGTCATGTGGTCATGAGGTATAGTCCTCGTGTTCTTAGTCCTACCCCTCCTGCTGCTCTAATCAGTTTATATTATCTGTGTATTTGGGCATATCTCCTTGTGACCATTCCTTGATTATTTGACTCTCTCTCCCTCTCTCTCCCTACTCTCCTTTCTACTCTCACATGGGTACCACTGTGACTCACACTGTTTATTACTAATATCTGCCCTCTGCTTATCTTGTGTACAGGGTCTTAGGCAGGCAGTCTGTTTACCTGTGTATTATCTTATGATTGTGGCATACATCACTTGCCTTATTGTGTACAAATGCTCGGCCGCTACCCTTATCTATCTGTCCTCAGATAACCTTGATTGTGGAAACAAACCTACAATGTAGGTAGGGTACACAATAACTAAGATATTATCAGTGAATACCTCAATAATAATATAAAATTGACATCAAAGCCATAGGCACATCATATACTTAAAATGAACATCAATACATGAATAAAATACACTGGTACATACATAAAGAAATAATCTTAAAATTAATGTGTTGAGCTAGGTGCTTGTAGTTATGTGTATAAGCTAACCTATGCTAAAAATTCACACATTAATGAAGAGGCCTTGTTGCTATGTTGTGGCTGTGCAATAACAGCTAAATGTTAATTTTCCATAACAAGATAATTCAGTCTACATTGATAGAGTTTTCTTATACAATGCAAAATATGACAGTAGACTTTTTCTATATAAAAATGTTATAGTACCTGCCAGAAAGATAAGACATGGGATATTAAATATTTGTACCAAGTTTTATTTTCATCAATATATGGAGTAACCAACTGATACTAGCAGGATGTTTGATTCCCAGTTTCCTTGAATAACTTCCCAGCTTCACTTTTTCCTGAAACAACTGATAATAGGGAGATATTAAACAAGTCGATATTAAATGAAATATATTGAAAGGTGGAAGAGAGTGGGATATATTGTCTAGCAATTATATATTTTATTTTCCAATGTAACGATTCCTTTGAATCGATTTTATCTGAGTCTGCCTCTCTACAGTAGCCTTAATCCATGCCATGTGTAGGGTGAGTAGGGTAATATATTGTTAATAGTCTATCAGTAGGTAAGTATAGATAGTAGAAATAGAATTTTGATGATATAAGAGAGGTTTGATTAGTAATAGATATGAATTACATGCATATAGTGCCTGAATTGCTTTAAAGCAAGTGGAGATTTCGCATCCTTTGGAGGAATACTTGCCAATATTTATGCAGGACCAACATATAAATAAGGACATGCAACATGGTACTTGAGGAGTGTGTGTCATTGATGACATCATCACTAAGTATAATACTTCTTGGAGGAAATTTGAACATTAAAAGATTATTTCTATTTTCATTGGGAATTCTTGAAGTGCGTAGCTTATGAATAATACTTTACCTTCTATGGGAATAATAATGAGTATATAATCTTGTATTAAAATACTACGCACGATTTAAAATAATATTTCAAATAGGTGGAAGAAAGATATTTTGGTAAGATAGTACTTCACACTGATTTTTCCTTTGCATATTATAGTTATTAAGTATGAGTTGATCTTATCTTACCCGCAGTAAATACTCTCCTAATAAATGGTTGTACTTTCTTTCTAAGTTTCTGTACTCGTAATACAGCTTCCTGCTTCTCGCAGAAGTAAATAGAAGCCTACTAAGTATATGTGAATATTTTCTTTTATTGGTAAAGTAAAGCTCTATAATTCGTATTTAATATCTGTGCAATGCTTTTTACCTGTTACACTTACCACGATATGCAACAGTTTGTCTCATAACCCTTTATTTTATAGGATATATGTGTATACCACTATGTAAGCAGTACCAATTAATGTTCACGCAAATACACGTAAAAATTTTCCCAACCACGCTCTGGGCTGTGGTGATGGCTCAAGCCATTATATATTTTGTATAATAAGCGAACAATATTACCTTAGTCGCTGGATTCCATTTGTATGATACCTGTCAAATAAACTAGTGTATCAGTAAATACTTGTAGCTGTAACCACTGCTCACTGGGATAAAATCTGTAAAGAGTAAGAAATAGTGATTATATCATTTGTCACCATTAGTTTATTTATTTTTCTTTTCTTTTCATCTGCTTGTTAATAAAATTGTATAGGAGAGCTCTCGGATTGAAGACGTCATCTGTCCTGCTTTGTGTTCCTCGTCTGAGCCTGGAGCTGTTGAGAATAGAGACAAAAATTATTATCCACCTTGGTTGATTTGGGCCACATCTGTAAAAAGAAATATTATTTTATTTCATAGAAAACCGATCGGATTTATGTTTGTAATTGATTATTTCATTATATAGTATATAGTATATAGTAGGGATAAATTTACTAAGAAGAGGAAATTGTTATGTTTCAGTGATATGGATTGGTTTTATTTTGGATGGTTTTTGCGCGCTTTACCAATCTCTTTATCCTGTTTACATATACAATATCATCCGCCTGGTAAAAATATTCTTTATTATAAGTTTATTACCTACTAAAGATATGACTGTGTGAAGTTTTTAAACTTCGATCGGGTACCCGTATTATTTTATGTATCACCTGGAGTGAACATTTGAATTATTTGCTTTATTAGACCGGCGATTACGCATTTTATTCCTGCAAGCCAGTAAATTGCTTGTGTAGGCGATTACGCATTTTGTTCCTGCAAGCCCGTAAATTGCTTGTGTAGGCGATTACGCATTTTTTTCCTTGCAAGCCCGAAAATTGCTTGTGTAGGCGATTACGCATTTTTTTCTTGCAAGCCCGAAAATTGCTTGTGTAGGCGATTACGCATTTTTTTCTTGCAAGCCCGAAAATTGCTTGTGTAGGCGATTACGCATTTTTTTCCTTGCAAGCCCGAAAATTGCTTGTGTAGGCGATTACGCATTATTTCCTTGCAAGCCCGTAAATTGCTTGTGTAGGCGATTACGCATTTTTTTTCTTGCAAGCCCGAAAATTGCTTGTGTAGGCGATTACGCATTTTTTTCTTGCAAGCCCGAAAATTGCTTGTGTAGGCGATTACGCATGTACGCCATATAGTATTTCCTGAGGAGTTTTTCCTTTTATTTCAACGTTTTGTAGTATTCATAGACTGTCATTTTTTGATGCAGTCTTTCCATGTGGAGGGATTTCCATTGTTTCTGTGCCACCAAGTACTTGTAGTATTTTACGGTTTTGCCGTATTATTAACCATTAGCTGCTGGGAGATATGGGGAGATATGGTTATACAAACGTTTGCTTCAAAGTAGTAGAAATTAGATATCTTTATAATATCGGGACATGTATATGGGCATATAATAATTTGGGATTAAATATATGTGCACGTATTATTTGCGGTTTTTATCATGTAGTGGTGCCGCCACTAAATATTTAGAAAAATGGTTAACCATAGGTAATAGTTTATTTATGCCCTGATTTGTAATTGGTAAGGAAAGTAGAATTATTCCTATTATGTCTCCTGATTCGTCCAGGATTATATTCCTGTCATGGAGCATTGTATGTTTCGCACTGAGCGATATACTGTATATGTTTTTTCATCTACCCATTGTTTATGTTAATTGTATATTATATGGAGATTGTTTTAATATTTCTCCCAGGATGTCCTGTTGCATTTTGATAAAAGGGTAATTAACACTGAGGGAAGCATTATTTAATGTATCACTTTCATTGGTTTATAAGTCACTTTTACTAAGTTTTTTTTTTTTTTTTTTTTTTTTTTTGTAAAAATCTTATCATAATGGGAAAAGTTATTGAAGTGACTGTAATTCTCGTCTATTATTTTCATCCTCAGAGTTAAATAATGTCTTAGTATATTTTAGCATAGAAATTGCTAATGTTTATGCATGTTTACCACGTCCATGAGTGACTTCGGAAGTAAATGACAAGATGATTGTTTAAGGGATTTGTTATTTTATCTATAATCATCCTGGAAGGTAGTTAATATCAATATGTGAGAGAAATTCCTTAATGGTTCGATAATATCTGGCTACTTTTCACGCTAAGGTTTGAGATTATAGTAAGCCAAGAATATATTAGTGATTCACGAATATTTGTAAAGGATAGCCTAATACGATTTTCTAAAAGTACGAATTGCCCCTAACATTATTTGTTAATTGTTCCTGGTCCGTTACAGAGTAACGAGTTTGCTGTGCATTAAATATTCGTTATGCATAAGTAGATACCCGACGTAGAACTTAGCTATATCTTACCTAAGTACAGTGCCTAAGTCTACTGAAGAAGCATCTGTACACGTGATATTATTATTATTAAGGTAATGAATAGGATGGAAATGCATGTATTGGAGCTGTCATTAATTAACCTTTATTAACTTTTCTGACTTCCATACACATCTGTCACTCTCCTGAGGAGATTATTTAGTGTGTTTGTTAAATGGGAAAAATTTCTTTATAATGATTCTCATATACGAACATAAATTCGAGTGATTTTACGTTAGTTTACTTTCATTGTTCGTATTTTATGCTTGTGTATGGAGCCCAGTGGTGGTTAATGTATAACCTATCATTATAATATCCTGGTAATATAATGAAACATATATATTTAAAGTTTGAGGCCTACCTAATGCAATGTCTATTTAACCTTCCTTATTGTTAAATATTGTGATTGTACCTTATTAGAAAAATAATCAAATTGTCTAGCTAAGTGATGACTACGTTATTAATAACACTAACACGAAGATTTAGCATATGCTTAAATGTTGATTGAGCATTACGTAACCCAAATGGTCTACGAATGTATTCATAATAACCATGGGACGTATTAAATGTATTATTATATAATGCTATTTGCCAGTGTCCACTGACCAATTTTAATGGGTTTTGTTTGAGCAATGTTAGAGAAACATCCTTAAAGGAGGGAGGGGATATTTATATTTACTTGTAGCATTATATCTCTATAAGGAAGTACTGGCTTAAATTCACCATATTGACTGTTAAAAGGGGGAGTTAAAATCTTAATAATACTTTCATCCAACATTTCATTTATCATTTATAATTTTCTGTCTAGTATAAGGTATGGTCGCCTATATGCTTATTTATAAATAGGTTATTCCTAAAAATGTTACCAGGTAGGGCAATCGCATTTTGATATGTGGCTAGTATATTAATAAAATTATCACGATAAATTAGAAAATATCGTCTCCTGACCAAATTTCTAAGTTTCTCCCTTATGTGATTATCCTTTAACTCTTCGGTTAAAATTGATATAATATTTCTTGTGGTATTTAGTCTAACTTCCATCTTGTACCGATCATATAAATATGTCCTTTTCTTTACCTGATTAATGGTAGTTGATTTCTTAAAGATATAGATAGTAGCAATATTATTATCATTTACATTAGTGAAAGTAGATACATTCCCAGGTTATTTTCCCAGACTCTACTAAGGATAGAACACTAATATGTGGTTGTAACATGAGATGGAAGCTCTACCTTCAATTTATGGACGAAATTTAGTGGTAATATAGTATTATGTGCAGTAGGCCTTTATGATAATGGAATAGTTCCCGTTTTTTGTTTTGTTTTCAATACATATTTATGGACATATTTTGGCCTGGACAATCCTGTATTAAAATACATTAATACCTAAAATGTATTATTTTATGTTTAGTGCATATTATTATGTGTATTTGGTTAGTTTTTGTCTAACCGTACAGGAAGGGTTTAGTGTCCCTAATACCTGTTAATTTATTATTTGTCATATGTGACAATTTTATATCACCTGTTCAATCTTAGTTTATAAAACCCGCTGGGGATCTAAGTTGCACAATTTGTTAAAGGAATTATCCGATAACAAGGAAACTGCTGTTCCTGTGTCTATCATTAATGAAATATTAGTATGTGATACTTAGACAGGGATTATTATTATATTATAGGTATTTACGACGACAGGGCAGTATTTATTTACTTATGTGATTATTGATGCCACTTTAATATCGTGGTGGTCTCGTTTCATACATCATGTTTCGATTGTGCAAGCTTTGTTTCCTTTTGTTAAGGATCATGTGTTCATTTAAGGAATACGAATTTGACTCATGTGAATGACAGTATTTATGCTTTGATTTCCCATTATTTCCTGTGGATTTATTACTATCAGATTCACTGGTCTTATGCTTATCTTCGTTACAATGTTTGCAACGTTGTCTGTGTGATTCCCTTTGAGTTATGGTATCAAAATTATAATTCTTCTTATCCCTGGATTGAGTAATATGTAATACATGATGTATGATGCGAGATTTCTTTGAATATAATTCTAGCGATCCTGCTGATGCAAGTGCTTTTGCTTGTTCCCTTGTATTTATTTTGTTTGCCTTTCTTTTAACCATTCTTTGAACCCTTGAGAACGATTTATGTACTTTACCATCCCCCAAAACATCAATAAGTGACTGTCTAAATGTGGCATATGACGTTAAATTCTTTGGATTAGAAAAAGCACTTGTGTTTAACCTAGAACTGGCTGGACTAACCTGTGCAATATACTCTCTTACCAATGCTATTTTATGTTCGTCCTGCTCTATATTCGCTTTGCAAAATATCTTCTCCAAATGACGCAAGAAGAGATGAATCCCATATCTTGGATTATCTCCCTTAAAATGCTTTACATGAGAAATGGTGGTAGGTAAGAGTTTCATTGTTAGCATAGAAGAGACAGTGGAATCAGTATTTGTTAGATGATGAGCAGAGACGATAGGAGATTGTAGAGGAGTAGTCATTGTTAGTGATAATACAGGATGATATAATAGACAGATTGAGTTTTTAATGGGGTTATGGTTGGAGAAGAAGAAAATGTACTCGTATGTGTTGGCACCACAACGAGACTTTTTAGGGAGGCAGGGGAATCTAGCTCAGAGGATATTGAATCATTATCAGGGATATTCGAAGTTATTGCGATACCTTTAGATTAATGGGGAAGAATTCTTTACTTTGTTTTAATTTGGCACTTCTTTTCTTTCTTTCTGGGCTTTAATGAGGAAACCTAATTTTATCCTAACATGTTCGTAGACAAGTGAAAAATAATGTAATGTACATGTAATGTGTACCTACTTTTAGTACTTTAGTTGCAACGATGATGATGACGACGAGTTGACGTCTAGGTGGGGTGTCTGGCCAGTCGTGGTGATGAGTAGCTCGCACACTAACACACTAGTAGTCGTTCTTGGAGTGAAGATGATGAATGTTGACTTGCCTTTTACGAGAGAATTTACGTAACAAGGTGTCAGCTTGGAGAATGGAGATGATGAAGTGTTGACGTTGTCCTACGTTCCAGGGACGCTCATGGGTAGTGGTGAAGTGATGACGTCCTTACGTTCCAGGGACGCTCATGGGTAGTGATGAAGGGATGGCGTTGTCCTTACGAGAGAATTTACGTACAGGGACGCCTGGGGTAGTGATGATTGATTGTTGTGAAGTAGATGAGGTCCCCTTGTAGGTCTAGTTGCAGTTATGTTGAAGTAGGTGTCTTGTAGGTGATGAATTTGTGGTTTATCTCCCTCGTTTATAGAGGTCGTGAGAAGAAATTACCTGAGAGAAGTTTACAAGTAAAATCTTCAACTTGTCCTTGAACTATGTTATTCACTGTACTCCCTGGAAGTCAACCCCTTTTGCAATCTTGTTATTGCAACCACTGCTGCCACCATAATGTACCAGTCCTGTTAGGCTTTAACTCGTTCAAGCTCTGGTAACTTATTTGTATTTGCTTCTTGGGACTTGTAGTCTTGTTATTATTATTAGTTAGTTAGCGTAGACGTGGGTGTTTTCTAAGGTAATTGACTTCACAGTTGTAACATGGAAAGTTCATTTATTTACACTTATATCTCTATACACACACAGACAGGGAATGATATTGATGTGCTTCTTTTCTGATAGAGTAGTGTGTCTCTCTTGGCGAGACAATTATGTATAATAGCCCTAAGGGAGCAAGTTTAAGAATCCTACCTATTAGGTAAGTGTCACTGTTTATATACAATTTCACTTGAGTTGTCAGTTGTCTTTGGATACAATTATTACTGTGTGTTGTCATGCTTACGTGGCCAGATGCCACGTGGGTCATGTGGTAGGAAAGTTACGTGTCTGGTTGTCATGTGGTCATGAGGTATAGTCCTCGTGTTCTTAGTCCTACCCCTCCTGCTGCTCTAATCAGTTTATATTATCTGTGTATTTGGGCATATCTCCTTGTGACCATTCCTTGATTATTTGACTCTCTCTCCCTCTCTCTCCCTACTCTCCTTTCTACTCTCACATGGGTACCACTGTGACTCACACTGTTTATTACTAATATCTGCCCTCTGCTTATCTTGTGTACAGGGTCTTAGGCAGGCAGTCTGTTTACCTGTGTATTATCTTATGATTGTGGCATACATCACTTGCCTTATTGTGTACATGTGCAACTGAGTGAAATTTGCAACCTTAAGGGGATATTTTACGGTCTTCGTTAATCTGGAGCAACATATTCCTCCAAACTATACCAAGCAACAGACCACCACCATTATTTTATTTATGCTATATCTGGTCCTGCTTCCTATATAACATACTTTGGAGGAATCATGACGCTCCAATGTACCAAAAACTTTAAGGGGGTAATTCGCTTTGGTTACTACATTGGAGTGACTTGATTCCTCCTAAAGTATGCCGCGAAACAGGACCAGGAGAGCAAAAATAATGGTGTTCTGTTGCTTGGAATAGTTTGGAGGATTCAGTTGCTCCAGATTTACCAAAAACGAATGACCACCTTAAAGGGAAATTCTTGTGTTGGTGAATTGGAAGGTTTCTGATTCCTCAAGACTATAATTATCACAAAACAGAGAGAGAGAGAGAGAGAGAGAGAGAGAGAGAGAGAGAGAGAGAGAGAGAGAGAGAGAGAGAATTATTATGGTAGGTTTGACACCCCTTTTTTTTGTAATAAGTAGTCCAGTCCAGCAGTAAACCATAATAAAGGATATAAAGGAGAAATAATGATGAAGACACAGCAAAAGAAATGGATATGAAATTGCAGGCCATAAAAAAAAAATTGACACACTCACACACATAAATAGTGAACCGTAAAAAAAAAAAAAAAAAAAAACACACACACACATAGAAATGATTAACCGTAAAAAAATTACACACACACACACACACACACCAACCAACCAACCTTCCCACCCACACACACACACTCACACACACAAACACACAAAAATAGTGGACCGTAAAAAAAAATCACACACACACACACACGTATAGAGAAAAAGATGAGCGACTTGGGTTGTTGGCCTCCACATGGCGACGGAACACACAAGGTCAGGGGAATACTTATACGAAAACTTCACGGGTTGATCTCCACTAGCTGCTCTCTTATTATTTACAGACAGCAGCAGAAGACGGATGAAAGACACTAACTACAGAAATTTAATTGGGAGATTAGAACACAATACAAAAACCACAAACTGATTGATCTTAATTGCTCTTTTTGTTTTTGTGTGCGAGAGATGAAAACACACACACACACACACACACACACACACACACACACACACACACACACACACACACACACACACACACACACACACACACACACACACGTAAATAAAAAACAAATAATACAATTTTGCTTTTTCCTTCCTGGCAGAAGAGAGATATATGAAAAATAACACATTAATGGAACTTCTGGGTTTATTTTCCGTACCATGTAAAGGGAAGAGACTCTTAAGGAAAAACAACAGATCATCTTCCTTTGCTACAACTGATCGAGTAGAGACAAAAACAAACAAACAAACAAACAAAAAACTAAACCAACCCAAGGAAACTCCAAACTAGCCAAGCAAGGATGCAAGCAGGCAGGCAGGCAAGCAGGCAGGCAGGCAGGCAGGCAGGCAGGCCACTCACCCCTGCCTCACTGCCTATACCTGCTTCCTTGCCTGTTTGGTCTCTCCGCACGTACTCAACTCCTCAAACCCGACCTGTACGTTGTGTGTGTGTGTGTGTGTGTGTGTGTGTGTGTGTGTGTGTGTGTGTGTGTGTGTGTGTGATATTGAACTACAGTATCATGTTAGCCAATACCCGTATAAGTTTCGTTCGTATACAGCAGGTGGCCGACGGAGAGGTATGTATGTATGTATGTACAGTTGACGACACATGTTACAGACACACCAAAAACAAAATAACAACAGGGCCCCTCATAATTATAGAGAATGGAGACGTTGTGTACAATGACTGACTCGTCCTAACCTATATTATAATTATACTTGATGAGGTCCAAGTTTAAGGTGCTTCTGTTTCATGTGTCCAGGTTTAAGGTGCCTCTGTTTCATGTGTCCAGGTTTAAGGTGCTTCTGTTTCATGTGTCCAGGTTTAAGGTGCCTCTGTTTCATGTGTCCAGGTTTAAGGTGCCTCTGTTTCATGTGTCCAGGTTTAAGGTGCCTCTGTTTCATGTGTCCAGGTTTAAGGTGCCTCTGTTTCATGTGTCCAGGTTTAAGGTGCCTCTGTTTCATGTGTCCAGGTTTAAGGTGCCTCTGTTTCGTGTGTCCAGGTTTAAGGTGCCTCAGTTTCGTGTGTCCAGGTTTAAGGTGCCTCTGTTTCGTGTGTCCTTATCTTATTTCATCTGTACTTCTCCATATATTGTTATGTTGGATATTCTCTGTTATTGAGTTACAGTGTGTGATTATATATATACAGTATGTACTTACCTTTATACTTACCTGACGTAACAGTTATATAGCGAGAGTATACTTATGGTCCATTAGATAGATATCCTTGATTCCTCCAAAGTATGCCAGGAAACAGGGCCAGATTAACAAGAATAATAATGGTAGCCTGTTGCCTGGATTAGTTTGGAGGAATCAGTTGCTCCAGATTGCATGACCAACACTGTGCCACCCCCTTAATTAAAAAACAAAAGGCTGATTGTATCCTATATAATTATTATCATCGTCGTCTACGTAAGTTCAGAACTAATTTAATTATGATTAATGTAATACAAGTAATCCCTGTGGGTGAGGAAAATCCTCTCTTAAGGGACCCTGTGATGTAGTCAGAAAATTGAAGATAAACGAGTCCTTTAAATATTGCCACGAAACACACACACACCTATATGGAAGAAGCTTGTTTCGTGGCATAGTCAGGATGAATCAGAAGCCTTCAATTTTCATACACGATCACAGGGCCCGTAACTCAAAAATATAAATTCTAACGTCAGATGTAAACAGAAGATTACATAAAATATAGTCGACATCGTCCATTAATTAACAGCTGTGAATAGGGAAGGTATAAGGACCCTGTGATCGTGTACCAGAATTGGATACTTCTGATTCCTCCTGACAAAGCTACGAAACAAGCTCCTGCAACGTAGATATATAGTTTCGTGGCAATGTTTGAAGGACTTGGTTAACCTCTAATTTTCCGACTACATCACCACCGTCCTCTTATGGCGAGATTAGGTTTAAGTCAGATATATTATTAGGTAAGCTCAGGTCAAGTCAGGCTTTCTTGTTTTCCGGTGTCCAGTATAAAAAGCTCAGTAGGGGTCTGTGGTCATCTCCGTCCATTGAACCTAACCTAACCTAACACATATGTAAATAAGCATCAGTGGGTTTGATTGTTAAAGGGACCCTATGATCGTTTTGTATGTGACCTGGTGGTGGCTTCTGATTCCTCCTGACTATGCCACGAAACGAGCTCCTTTAATGTAGGTTGTGTTTCGTGGCAATGTTTGAAGGGCATGCTAACCTACAAAATTCTGACTACATCACTGGGGTCCTTAATACATTATAATGATGATAGAATACATCCATTATCACGGCTCTTTATATCATATATATGAAGCAATCTAAAACTTATGAGGAAAATTATTGTAACATGTAATTTTGGTTGTCATGGTTAATATAGGTGCTATGATTTGACACCTGCTAACAAGCGAGTATGGAAAGGATTGTGTGTGTGTGTGTCTTGTGTGATAAGTCCTGCGAACTGTATGTGTATCTGTATGTGAAAACACATTTTTAAGTTTAGCCTATCTTAATTAAGTCTACCCTATCTTCACCTGGGAAATGAAAACAAAATGAGAGAAGCTCAGAATCATATCGAGTTTAGAAGGAGAATGTCTCAGTGTAGAGGAAAGATATGGATGACGGTAGATTATTCCCTACCTGACCAATTGCACATGTATAAGAATGAGAATACCGGCTCACTCCTGTTAGCATATCAGGTAAAGTTTAATTGAAATTCTAAGTTTTGAATAGACGATGAAGATTAATCAGAGAGGATGGTTAGATGATCCCAAGAAGAACACATTTGACGGAAATCCCAAGCTGAAGTTTGGAAAGGATGCTATGAGAAGTATATAAGGTGCTTTTGAAATTTGCTGTTAGGGATAGATTCGAAGACTTTAGATTGACATAAGGTCAAAACAATGGGTCTATATGGTAAGGGTTGGGAGAGGCTACCCTTTTATGGAACGGGATGGATCACAACTAACTTTCAGCAGGAAAAAAAAAGAATTCCTTGACAGGCAAAGGCGGAAAAATTCTCCTGGGCAGCTAGGGGGTCAACACGGAACTACAATTCTTTATGACTGAATTTGTGTATATATGCATGATGTGTGTTTGTGTATATGTGCATGACATGTGTACTGACTGTGTAGGCTATTATTATGTCCACTCAGTAAATACATGACTTTTTTTGTAACCCCAATGGCCTGCAGGAAGCTGGCGACTACTGTTTGTTTCTATCGAAATTCGTGTGATATGTTAAGGGATCGTCTATGTTGAGTGAGCATGTTGTAAACACATGAAGTGTGTTGTTGAAGTTCCTCAAGGTGTCTGGCCGAGCAGCCCCGACATGAGGTCTGTTGTAATGTACGATGTACTATAGTTACAGAATGTTTGTGGTAATTGTTACCTGGGATTTACTGAGGATATGGAGTGTAGTGGGTGTTGTGTGTATATATAATGGGTCTGTGCCTGTATGTGTGGATTTGGTGTGTGTGTGTATGCGTGGATTTGGTGTGTGTGTGTGTGTGTGTGTTGTGCCAGAGTCTGTAGTGTAGGTGGGTGGGTTGACTGTGTTGTTGTTGATGTTCTCCCGGGTCAGAATGGCCTCCTACCCCACAGACCCTGGTCGCAGTGAAAAAAACATATTAAAATAAAGGAGGGGCTAGCCATATATATATATATATATATCGTGAATTATTGAAGGCCGCAAAAAAATAAATATTAAATAAATCCCTGACGCTACAGTCCCAAGTTGACGTATGAGACACTGTTTGTAATTCCACACACAAATAGGATTCTAAGCACTACAAAGGTAATATGATGTTATATGGTGTTGTTTTATACTTCCCGGACATATACACACCAATCATACATAATCTTTACAGACTGGTGAGCGTGAAGCACTACAGTATATAAGTAACCTAGTTTTTGTGGGAAGAAATCACGAACAGTTTTTCTCATCCATTTGCACGGGACTTGTTACATAGGAAGGGAAAAAAGCACCGAGGCCTGCATGGACTGGAAGCCTCTTATTAAACGGACCCTGTGATCGTGTATGAGAAATGTAGACTTCTGTTGATTCCTCCTGACTATACCACGAAGCAACAAGGTCCTTCCATATAGGTGGTGTTTCGTGGCAATATTTGAAGAACTCGTTTACCTCTAATTTTCTGACTATACTTCACAGGGTCCCTTAGCTCTCAGGCTCGCTAAGGTTGTTTTGTCGTTTGGTGAGTTGTGTGTCTCGTATGTCATGGTTGGCAGCCCTGGCGATTTTTTTTAGCATCAGTGAGAAAATTGCAGTAATCACCAGCCAGTCACAATCACAAGGTCAGAGAATAAACAAGTACAGTACGTTTGTGTGTGTGTGTGTGTGTGTGTGTGTGAGAGAGAGAGAGAGAGAGAGAGAGAGAGAGAGAGAGAGAGAGAGAGAGAGAGAGAGAGAGAGAGAGAGAGAGAGAGAGAGAGAGAGAGAGAGAGAGAGAGAGAAGAATTAAGAATGACAGTGTTTGTGCATATATTTTAAGTATTAAGAACTGTAGACACGAACTTTTCATAACATCCCGAGAAAAAAACAATTATGGAAACGTTATTATCACGAGAAAGATCGATTGCGTACACACACACACACACACACACACAGACAGACAGACAGACCAATTTACCACTGATGATGATTAGCTGTGGTAAGTGTAGTGGTAGTAGTGGTAATTTTGGAAGTAGTGGTAATTTTGGAAGTAGTGGTAATTTTGGTAGTGGTGGTGTTGGTGATGGTAATTGTGCCTGTTAAAACAATTAGCACAGTGTTGTTGGTAATTGTGGTAGCAATGGTTTGATGATGAATGGTGGTAGTGAGAGAATAATAAAACAATGTGGTACTGGTTATATATTTATAAAGAAGGGTAAAATTTGGTTATAACTATAAAAATTGTGATACTTGTCGTTGTGGGGGTTGTTGTTGTTGTGGTAATAGTTGTACTGCTGTAGTTACATTATAATGAAGGGTAAGTTGTGGTTATGATGATGATAATGGTGATACTAGTCGTTGTAGGGGTTGTTTTTATTGTTGTGGTAATAGTTGTACTGTAGTAACATATGTGGTAATAGTGATGGCTCTCAGGGTTATGGCACTTCTGGTGTGGGTCTGTTTTGTCTGGTTATTAAGGGGGTAATTCCCTTTTGTTAGATTGGACATTGGAGTGCCTTGATTCCTCCAAAGTATGCCATGAAACAGGACCAAGTTAACAAAATAATGGTGTTCTGTTGCTTGGACTAGTTTGGAGGATTCAGATGCTGGAGATTTACCAACGCAAAACTTCCCTTCTCTTTTCAGAGAGAGAGAGAGAGAGAGAGAGAGAGAGAGAGAGAGAGAGAGAGAGAGAGAGAGAGTACAGTTCAATAGAGGTGAGAGAGGACGTAGAGAGTAGTAGTAGCCTTAAGGGGGGTTGCAGGGAACACACACACACACACACACACACACACACACACACACACACACACACACACACACACACACACACACACACACACACACACACACACCACCCAGTTAGTGATGAGTGGTGTGAGGTAGTGTGAGGTAATGTCATAAAAAAGGTTCACATGATGTAAGATAGTGTCTGGTTGTGTCAAATATGATGATGTGAGATGATGTGAGGATAGGGTAGGTGCTGTGGTGTCAGAAAATGTGTGAAATAGTGTCTGTTGGTGTCATATAAAGAGTCACATGGTGTGTAAGGTAGTGTTAGGTGGTGTCAAAATTGGTGTAAGTGGGTGTTTAAGGGGGTAATTCACTTTTGTTACATTGGAGTGCCTTGAATCCTCCAAAGTATTCCAGGAAACAAGACCAAATGAACAAAAATAATGGTGTTCTGTTGCTTAGAATAGTTTGGAGAAATCAGTTACTCCAGAAATAACGAAACAAAAAATAAAGTTAGATGATATCAGATTACCTATATTTCTACTGGAAGTTGACGAGTTCTAGTGACAGATTTTATAAGCTGGTTGACTCTAGTTGTGCTTCCTTACTGTATTGAGGGTTGATGACCAGCTGTTATAAAAATGATTAAACACGTTTTATTTTGGCACAATCTGTATTAGTGGTAATCTATACAGTATTTTATTTATCACCTTAAAAGTTTATTTCCCTCGATAATGACAACTTAACGATTTGGTAAAAAAAAAAAAAAGTTGTTGGTGTACAGTATCACCTAAAAGTGTATGTATGTATTTCCTTTCATAATGACATCTTGTCGATTTGGAAAAAAGACAATTGTGTAACTCTACCATTTCTAAATAAAAATATACATGCCAGATCTTATTGGCATAAACTTGAGGTCCGTGTTTGGGGGGAGAGATGTGGACCACTTAGAATTATGAAGCCCATGGCCAGGTTTGATGGGAAAAAAGTAGTGACACGGTGGATGTCTACAGATTACTTACTTATCTTAGTGTTTAAATTGCCACCCATTCTAACTAATTAATTATCTGACTAAAGAATGTGTGCGTGGAGAGAGAGAGAGAGAGAGAGAGAGAGAGAGAGAGAGAGAGAGAGAGAGAGAGAGTGTGTGAAGGTGGGGGGGAAGATGAGAGCAACAAGCCTTGAATGTGGATAGAGGGAGAGACGGTGTGAGAGGAGAGTGAGTGTGAGAAGGTATAGAAATACTGAATGAGAGGCGAGAAACGATGAAAGACGAGATAATTAGGGGAATAAAGGATAGTAGGAAAAGAGGTAGGGAAGAGAGGGAGGTGGTTAGAAGGTAAAAATGAATGTGAGAGGATGATAAGACCTAGTGAGGGATGGTGACGAATGAGGGAAGGAAGGTGAAGTAAGCGTTATGGTGAGAGAAAGTGATGGGAAGGAGAATGAAGGTGAGTGAAGAACCTACAGTGTCTATCTATGTCGACGACTGGACATTTCATTCACACTGTGTCAACAACAACATACTGTAAAAGATACATCAAAGAAAGGGTCAAGTAAAGAAACAAGACAACGTGACAGAACACTGGTGGTTTCATTGATTGATTACTGCAGTGACGCGTGTTTAAAGAAGTGACACTTTTACTGGGATGGTAGTGGTGGTGGTGGTAAGAGGGATGGAAATCATTGTATGTATATATATTGTATAGTTCCGTGCAGATGAAGGGAAAACATTGCCTCAGTCGCTGCACGTAAACAGTTTGTGGATGCCAGTAGAAGCATTATATAATCCATATAACAATGTGATTGACCCCCTCATGGTGAATTATTTTAATTAATGCAACAAATTTTCAGTAAAAATATTATATATGAAATGGTAACTTTTATCACATGATTATTGCCTTACAATTATTAAAAAGTAAGTGAGCAACAAAACTCCTAAACACTCGGTTATCCATTTGACTAATAAAATAACTACTAAGGTAATTCAGTAACTTTTCGGGATTAGACAAACATTCATACAACATTCCTGGCATAAGCATACACTAAATAAATACATAATACACATTTATAGAGCCTATCTGTATAAACTAAATAATCAACCCTATAGTTCACTCAAACCCCTTAGGCTTATGTATTGGTTTATTATTATTATTATTATTATTACCACATCTAGATTCCTATCATTTAAACTTATACTGTACCTGGAGGGAATAAATACTTGTCGAGAGGAGGATAAGGAATAAAGGTTGTCCTAAACTTGTGACGGAATGTTGGTGGGTTGGTTGGTTGGTTGGTATTGGTGGTGAGGGAATGTTGGTTGGTGGGTTGGTATTGGTGAGGGAATGTTGGTTGGTTGGTTGGTTGGTTGGTATTGGTGATCTGGGAATGTTGGTTGGTTGGTTGGTTGGTATTGGTGATCTGGGAATGTTGGTGGGTTGGTTGGTTGGTATTGGTGATCTGGGAATGTTGGTGGGTTGGTTGGTTGGTATTGGTGATGTGGGAATGTTGGTGGGTTGGTTGGTTGGTTGGTTGGTATTGGTGATGTGGGAATGTTGGTTGGTTGGTTGGTTGGTTGGTATTGGTGATGTGGGAATGTTGGTGGGTTGGTTGGTATTGGTGATCTGGGTTGGTTGGTTGGTTGGTATTGGTGATCTGGGAATGTTGGTTGGTTGGTTGATATTGTTGACTGAAGGTTAGTTGGTTGTTTGGTTGGTATTGGTTACTGAAGGTTGGTTGGTTGTTTGGTTGGTATTGGTTACTGAAGGTTGGTTGTTTGGTTGGTATTGGTCGGTGTGCCAGCCAGCCAGCCAGCCAGACAGACAGGTAGGTAGGTAAGCAGGTTGGCTGGTGGTGGAGATATGGCAACGTGTGCGGGGGTGTGGCGGCAGAGTATTTGGCAACGTGGCATATTAAAGATGTGGCAGACGGCTCTCTCTCTCTCTCTCTCTCTCTCTCTCTCTCTCTCTCTCTCTCTCTCTCTCTCTCTCTCTCACACACATTTTTTTTTTTACTTAATTCAAATGATTAATCAAAGCCAAGTGAATGAATAATATATAGGGAATATTTTATAAGGAATATTATAGGGAATTATTATATTAAAGGATGGAATGTGTTATGAAGACTTGTCAGACCTGATCCTGAACCTCTGGACTGACAGAATGTATAGTTTTGTTGTGAAGTGGAGGAGGCAGACCCGGAATCTTACACTAAACCTTGACAACACACACACACACACACACACTCAGACATCGTAACGGAGACCACGCTGCGGACTTCAGTGGAGAGAGAGAGAGAGAGAGAGAGAGAGAGAGAGAGAGAGAGAGAGAGAGAGAGAGAGAGAGAGAGTGTGTGTGTGTGTGTGTTACGCCACACCTAGTCCCCAGTTTCCCCTTTTTTTCTTATGTGTTGTGAGTGTAAATATTTTCCAATCACTCAATACTATATTTGTTGTTATTGTTATTTAATAGACGGTATAGGCCTACTTAGCTACCACCTTCTTTAATGGGGTGCGGGAGTAGGGGACAGGCTTTGAGGGGTTGCGGGAATAGGGGACAGGCTTGGGTTGGGTAGAAAGCCTGTAACCTATTCTCGCACCCCCCTAACCCCCTAAAACCTGTCACCATACTCCCGCACCCCCCCAAAACTCCCTCTACCCCCCCCAAACCCCCCCAAGCCTGACCCCTATTCCCGCACCCCCTTAATTAATGTATTACCCACATTTGTATTTTCTGGAGTAGCCTTGACAACAGGCTTTTATTTAGTATGAATTAATTAGGCTATAAGTATGAAACAGTGTGCTGTGAGAGGTTTTAAAAGTTCATTATTTAAAAGTAGAAACAAAATTTTCCTGTCAGATAACTTTTATACCTTCAGATGTCAAGATATAGATGTCGAAAATATATATTGCGTTTTAAGAAATTAAATGACAAAAGATACGAGCCTTTGTTTAAGAGATATTTGTATTTACTGTATTTACGTCACAAATTAAAGCCGATTGCACAGTGGTTTGTTTTGGTTTGTAAGCACACTAACGAAAGAAACTCAACTGTGTAAATGACTCATGTGTGAATTATTGGATGAATTTAATGACTCCACTATGAAACTATGGTAATAATGGAACTACAGGACATAATTTATTTTGTGGATATGGATACTGAGTTTGTTGGACATATATTAAGACTGATGATTGTGGTTGGTTGGGGAGCATCATAACCAACCCAAGCCATCACTGTGGAATCGACCCTAAGACTGACAAGTGTGGTTGGCTGGTTGGTTGGGGAGCATCATAACCAACCCAAGCCATCACTGTGGAATCGACCCTTAAGACTGACAAGTGTGGTTGGCTGGTTGGTTGGGGAGGATCATAACCAACCCAAGCCATCACTGTGGAATCGACCCTAAGACTGACAAGTGTGGTTGGCTGGTTGGTTGGGGAGCATCATAACCAACCCAAGCCACTATGGAATCGACCCTAAGACTGACAAGTGTGGTTGGCTGGTTGGTTGGGGAGCATCATAACCAACCCAAGCCATCACTGTGGAATCGGCACCATATCCCTGTATTCGTTAGTAGATAGATTACCCTTTATAATTATGACTCACGTAATGGAGTCATACAATACCAGGGAGGCGGAAATTAATTCGTCCATCAATTACTATACTGTCAGTTGAGATGTATAAAACAATCTGTATGATATTGTCTATTTTTATTTTTTTTATTTACGTATTTATACTTTTTTTTTTTACATATATTACGTTTTCCTTTATTTTTTTACATATTTTACTTTTTACTTTTTTTTTACATATTTTACTTTTTTTCTTTATTTTTTTACATATTTTACTTTTTACTTTTTTTTTACATATTTTACTTTTTTTCTTTATTTTTTTATATATTTTACTTTTTACTTTTTTTTTACATATTTTACTTTTTTTCTTTATTTTTTTACATATTTTACTTTTTACTCTTTTTTTTAAAGGTTGTATTACTAATATTCCTATTTCTCTTCCTCAGGTAAGGTTGGAATAGCAGTAATGGATTTGTGAAGCTCAAGTGGAGTAAGTTGGTCACATAGTTTTCTTAATGATAGTTATATATTTTTTTCCTGAACATTAAGTTTATCTCCACTTTTTTCCTTCAGTTACATACAGGTATTCTGATGAGGGTTACGTGAGGGTAAATAAATACAGAGATGTTAAATGATGTTATATGATTGTGTTCACATGCATTTAATCAAAATATTTATACAGTATAGTTCAGCTTAAGATTAGGGCAGTTTATGTATTTTGTGTATCATGTTTATAAATAGTCAGTGGAAGTATCAACACATGTACTTTTTCTTCTACAAATATGTTGACATAAGCATCATTCAATTTTCATCAGCCATTCACCATCATGACAGTTTTCAGTATGTAGGTGCCGAAACTGCCGATATAATTATTTTATAACATATATTCTGGTTGAGAGAGAGAGAGAGAGAGAGAGAGAGAGAGAGAGAGAGAGAGAGAGAGAGAGACAGAGACTTAAGTGGTGAATAAATTTCCGAGGTGAGTGAACTTCCGTGGTGAGTCGAGTTGTGCATTGAGTAAACCTCAAGGTCAGTGAACGTGAGTTAGTTCCTTCAGTGGTGAGTAATACACACACAAACACACACACAAACACACACACACACACACACACTTATATTAATTGTCTACTGCAGGACTACTGCAGCAATGAAAAGAGTAAGTTGACAAGTCACTGTGGAAGGAACTACAAGAACACAGTAGCGTTTGTATCACTCTATATAGGATGTGGGAATCAGATATTCACGTATGGATCTGAATCTGTAAGTGGGTGAAGGGGAGTTAGACCAAGATGGAAGAAGGGAACCACTATGTTGGGAAGTGGAGAGTCTTGGGTGCAGAGGAATGTATTTGATGGTCGGGTTGTTGAACTTGATATTAAATATTATTTTGTAATATAACGCAAATTTTGATTAACTTTATAACCATATAAAAATGCACAAATTTTACTAATAATCTCATTGTACTGAGAATCTTCCTCGTGATAGTGTATAGGTGTTTTGGACCAACTCTTCACCAGGATATGAGCTGCTGGGAATATACTGGTAAACTTTCACGTGTTTAGACAACATGTGTCGAGGGAGGCATTATATATTTACATCCCCAATTATCACTAGCTGTCATTACCTCTTTCACGAAGTTGGAAAAATATTTATGTATTTTAAGATAGAGGAAAATTTGACTTCGAACAGTGATTGTATGAAAATGTATTTGTTATGCTTGGAGCTGTCATCCATTAGTTCCCCGACCATACATGCTTTGATTATAAAATAGTTTCATTGCTGCAGCCTTTGCAGTAGAGTACCAGATGATAAATATTATTCCAAATTTATAGTATCCAGGAACTTGATAACTCCAAATTAAATAATTAAAAAAATCACATTCTGAGTTAATGGTTTATTATTTTATTGTCGACGGTATATTAAACCTTACTTAAAACACGACAGAGAACGAAAGGTGAATTAGTATTGAATTGACAGAGCTTAAAATAGGAACAAAGTCGAACGCCACATCCTCTCTAAAACTTTGAAAGTATTTTAAAACGGCGGTGGAAAAAGTGGTCGTGGTTCCGGCAAGAGGTTGGTTGGGCCTTGTGTGTGTGTGTGTGTGTGTGTGTGTGTTACCATTGACGCTTACATTTCAGTTGTGTGTGTGTGTTACCATTGACACTTTTACAAAAGTTATAAATACAACAGAAAGTAATATGCAAATTATGAAGATACAATATGATGATGCGTTTGCAATGACTAGAATCATCATCATTGCTTTTGATGCTTTGTATGTAGTACCGAGGTGTTTATTAATACCTGAAACTTCCTGGAGACAACCATCAATCTAGAACTATGTGTCAGTTACATAATTATACTCTATACAAAACCTAAAAATGAACGAAAGACATTGCATAATAATCTAGTAATTGTTTGGATTATTTTATCATATTCATTCACAGATATCACGGTACATTATATTCACTATATATAATATTTTATTTTCTGTAGAGTAAATTGATAGAAAAATCATGTATGTGACTCAGATATCTCCAGACGTGGTCAGGGAATAAATAGTAAGAGTTATTATATATAAAGGAATGATTTGACGTAATAACAAACCAGGTGATGGGATATGAAAACTGAACCAGAACTCAACACCTAACCAATAATATAACATGAGTCAGAGTTAATGGCTGTATCCATATATCACCCCGAGAGAGAGAGAGAGAGAGAGAGAGAGAGAGAGAGAGAGAGAGAGAGAGAGAGAGAGAGAGAGAGAGAGAGAGAGAGAGAGAGAGAGAGAGTCAAGTGATGTAAAGATTTTAGTGTGGACAATGGATTGAGTCAGACGAACCGGAACAAGTGGTTGACAGTGATGGTGGTGGTGGTGATGGCTCCTTCCTGCTTGCTGTCTAACCTCTCTATCACCTGTTTCTGGCGCTATATGTCCACGCTGTTGCTGCGCCTAATATCAATCAATCAATCAATCACTCCTTGCTCTCTCCTACTCTCACTTCCCCTCCCTTCCCTTGCTCTCTCTTTTTCTTCTCCCTTTCCTTGCTCTCTCTCTCTCACTCCACCTCTCGTTCTCGTGGTGGTGGTTCCTTGGTGAGGGTTGGCTATACTGTATTATCTTTTAGTGTTGTTGACTCATCTGCTAAATCATGAACCACATAATACTGGTTTTCTGAGGGTCAAGAATTCTGTCCTGACCTGAGGCACAATGTGAATCTGTACCAACTG
>JAWZYT010004754.1:0-17698 GCA_034508575.1 Petrolisthes manimaculis
ACGTGCCTCTTATTTTTCTTCCTTTTTTTATCCATTCATTCGTTTTATAATACACTTTATCCATTACCCTTTATATTCACACTTCTCTCCTATTCTCATCTTCACCATTATATTTATATGTCTATGTATTTATCTATCTCTATATATATACAAAATATGTATCTATCTACCAATCGACACATAATCTCAAACATCTACCCCATATACTATACTTCCTAACTCTCTTTTTCTCCCACCCTCATTCCCTCTCCCTTCCCTCTCCTCCTCTCCCTCTCCTCTCCCTCTCCTTTCCCTCTCCTCTCCCTCTCCTCTCCCTCTCCTCTCAGTCAGCGGCGGGCACCAAAAACTAGCCAGTCCATCAACGGGGCCATACCGGCAGAAACAACAACAAAAGGCAGCTGGGCCACTCCAACCTGGTCCTGGTTTCAATTATAGCCCCGTGATCCCTCTCGCCGCACGCATTTTTTCCACCAGTGTGTGTGTGTGTGAGTGTGTGTGTGTGTGTGTGTGTGTGTGTGTGTGAAGGGAGAAAGTGTTGCATGGGGGTGAGGATATTTGTTTGTTTGTGTGTATGTGTGTGTATGTGTGTGTGTGTGTGTGTGTGTGAAGGGAAACTGGTGGATGGGGGTGAGGATGTTTGTTTGTGTGTGTGTAACTGTGTGTGTGCGTCTGTCATATCATATCTCTAGACATCATGCAGAAAGAATAAGCAAAAAGTAACACACACACACACACACACACACACACACACACACACACATACGGAACATCAGCGTGCAGAGGTATAATATTTTTGCACAACACAGCCACAATACCAGCTCACTCTCGGCCGACACTCGCTCATGAACCCACAATCGCGTTTGCCGAGTCCACCACCGCAGTCTGATATGTATGAAAACAATGAACAACACATTATTTTTTCAACGGGACGAGCAACAAAACAAAAGGGACGGCACGACAGAGACTATTTAGAGAATTGGCAAAGCTTGTGTGTGTGGAGAGAGAGAGAGAGAGAGAGAGAGAGAGAGAGAGAGAGAGAGAGAGAGAGAGAGAGAGAGAGAGAGAGAGAGAGAGAGAGAGAGAGAGGTGTCTGTCTGCCACTTTTAATAACTCTGTGATTTAAGGTATACATGCATGGACAGTTTACTTTTAGTAGTTTACGAGGGTGTGTCGAGGATTTTAAGGGACGAGGGTTTGGCAGAGTTTTATAATTGGGCGTTTACAGTTTTATGTCATAGAGGCTGACACATTTGTTTGTACTGTACGTTCATGGCAAAATAAACACACACACACACACACACACGCACACACACACACACACACACACACACACAGAGGCAAACTCGTGCACATTTACACTCAGAATAAAATGCACCAGTGGTCCAATTCACACCAATACAAATACACACGTACTTCACACCCACTCACTCCAATATACAAAATTATTTAAGCCTCACAAACACACACACACACACACACACACACACACACACATACACACACACACACACACACACACACACTGTCATGCACTCGAATACACCTGTTTTTTTCACTTACCTCACACCTCCACGAGTCTGCAACACCTGGCCAGTCTCACACCTGCAGAGAAACAAACAACACACCTGTCATTCAATTGCTATCATTCAGTAGATCCTCAATAGCAATCACTAGGTCTGCTGTTGGATGGAAAGAGGTGGCGTGTTCATTTGCATCGGACAGACTGCACGGAAATTTGATTGAGCTTCCACTAATAATGTGATTATGTCTTCTCTCTGTCTCCCCTGTTTGTTCATCTTCCACTTTATATCTCTCTCTCACTCACTCCCTTTCTCTCTATATGTATGTATGTGTTTTGTATGTATATATCTATATGTGTATCTATGCAACATATATAACAATGCATATCTAAAAACATATTTCTGTCTTCTCTCCCTTCCTCTTCTCCTCTCCTCCACCTCTTCCTCTTCTCCACCACCACCGTAACTCTCCCGCCGTATGGCCTAATTTGTAAACAAAGACTCCCAAGTTTTAAGTGGAGCGGCGCTCCCCAAGTATTATAGCATCAGAAAAGACAGGCAAGCTAAGGCTACAACAATCACCAACCAAGAGCAACTTTTCTGTCATCGCTACCCAGTTGATTGGCTTCCCCCCATTCTTGCCTCCATCCTCCCTCTTCCCCCCTCTCTTCCCGCCCCTTCCATCGTCCCTCCCGTCACTACCCCCTGGCCCCAAAGTTTCGCCCGGGTCGGAATGGGCGATAAACCTCAGGCTTTGAAACAGCTTAATCGACTTTGGTGATTTGTTTCTATTTTGCACGGTTACAGAGTGTTTCAAATTTCATTCGGTGGGGTCGTGGCTGCCTGGCTGGGTAAATGGCTGACTGCTGGAGAGACTGACTCTCTGACTGGCTGATTGTGTGTCTTTCTACCTGTCTATCTGGGTGGCTGACTTGATGACTAACCGACATTCTGTCCGTCTGCCTGTTAGTTTGGGTGATGGCTGACTGACTGTGTGAATGGCTGGGTGATTGGTATCCGGATGACTGGCTGGCTGGCTGGCTGGTTGGCTGTGTAGCACTGCTATAACCACTTCATCCCAATATCACAATTGAACAACAGGATCGTAGATTTGAGCAAGAGCGTTCTGTTCGTCGCGTCACCTCGGAGGGATGGCGACAATATAGCCTAGAGGGATTTGGCCAACATTATTCATAAACCCATTATTCCGAATTTATATGATCAGGTCTGCTGGCACGGGTAGATCCTCGGAATAAAATGAAAATAGATAGGGATGCAGTGATCGTTTACTGAAATTTAAGGTGAACACTCCATTATTGTTGATATTACACTGGATGATAACAGGTGATAACAGCTGCAGTTTTACCTACGATTGCCTGCCTCTATGACCAATCGTGTCCCCGTCTGTCCGGTACTTCGTGCTTCGCTCCACAACCATTGTCAGATTTCTTTCATATTTCTATATTTTGGGTTCGTTCCAGTTTATGTGGAATACTTATGTGGAATACTATGACCAAATATAATAATTGCATTCTATAACTACAGGTGTGAGTTTCAATGCTATAATAGCCAGTTATGAAATATTATTTAGATCATTTGTAGTTTTTTTCTGCAGGTGTGAAATATTACACCAATAGATAATGTTATATATGTGTGATCAATGTATTCTGTATCTACAAGTGTTACTCTTGAATAATATATAAATTTCTATGACATAGTTTTACTTAAGTGTATTTTTCCTCTGCAGGTTTGGAGTGGCCCAGGTGTCGTGGCAAACATATCTGGTAAGTGAAGCCAAGTTCCCTTCCATTATAGTATGTATTTTATTAACAACCGTGTAACTACAGTATAGTACCTTATGTTGACGCAACCCAACATCAGGTGCTGCATTCGTAGTATATGTTGTATATTTTATTTCACTGGCGAAATGAAAATCTTGTAGAAATCTTGATTACGGCTGTATGTGTACGGACGCATGTGTATGTGCAATTTCCTGCTAACAGAATAACGGAGTGATGGACAAATGTGTGTAATGATGAATATAATGCCTGTTACTTATCTCTTTACTAAAACGAGTGTGACGCTCCTGAGTACAGTAAATGTTCTTATATAATAATTACAATCCACAAATGAGTTTACTGATTTATTAAGATAGACACCGAAAGGATTTAAACGAAAGACGAGAGAATTTGCCTCCACCAAGCATGCAATAGTACTCGGAGACGAAGCTAAGTTGTCCGGTGATGAGTGATCGAAAGGGAATTATTAGGAGTGGTGAGATTGAGTGGGGCTGGTTGGTGGGAGTGGAGTGGTGCTGGTGGAAGTAGACTGGTGACTAGTGGGAGTAGAGTGGGGGCAGGAGGGAGTAAAGTGGGGACAGGAGGTTGTAGACTGGGACCTGGTTGGAGTAGTGTGGGACCTGGAGGGAGTAGAGTGGGTCTGGCGAGGCTGAATGGGCGGTCAGCTCACAATTTGCTGCCTCGTTTCCGGAGCTAGAGGCTTGCGAAGCTTGAAGCATCTGGCAGGAGCGACACGCCAGTCAATATGTCCGTCCACTTTGCTGTTGCCTGGCCAATAGTAAGTGGCGGGGCACGGGAGGGGGGCTGTGGGGGAGGAGAGCTGAGGGGGACTGAAGGTATTTGTTCTGGGAGGAGGGGGAATTAGGGGATACAGTTGGCGGATTGGAGGGTTGGGGAAGATGGGGTAGGGGGTCAAGGGGGAGAGTGGGGTAGGGTTGGGGGCTTGGGGTATTTGCTCTGGGATGAAGGGGTGCATGCAGAGGATGAAAGAGGATAGGAGGAAGTAGGAAATGCTGAAATAATGTCGTGGAATATGATGGAATAGAAAAGCTTGCAAGAGACAGAGGGAAAAGAACATGAGCGGGTGGATAGGTCCGTGGCCTCGAAGGTATTTGTTCTGTGAGTTAGAAAAGGTGGAGATGGTCACAGAAGGTAATAAGAGAAGACGGGTATATGGGATGGCGGTTTGAGAAGGATAGGGAGGGTGTCCAGAGCAGAGACGAAGGTGAAGGCAATAGTAGTCAGGTGTTGGATGGAAAGGTGTTGGTTTGGTTGCTGACTGAGGAGGGGAGGACGTGAGAAGGAAAGGTTGTTGTAGGAAGGTAAGAGGGTAAAGGATGATGATATGATAGAGAGATATGGATGTGAGGGTAAGAACCTATTCAGTAAAGATGTGAAAATACTGTCCGTGAGCAGAGCCTATTGGCCGAGACTGTACCTGGAGAGAGAGAGATGGTTCCTGGCGTAATGAGGATAAATGGAGGTGGTGCCGGAGGGTGTCTGGAGGAGGTATGGGGGGGAGGAGGAGGAGAAGAGGCCTGAAGGAGGGAGGAAAGAGAAAGGAAGGATTTCTTAATTTCACCATTATTTCTACACGATTGTACATCCATTTTCTCTCTTATTTATTCATTCAGTCGTTTATATTTCGTCTTTTGTTACTTTATACCCGTCCATCTTCATTCTTCAATCATTCTTTCCCTTTCTTTATTTATCGAATGTAACCTTCATTTGCAACAATTCATTTTCCCACATTTTTTACGCTAAGCAATTCCTTCTGTTACCCACCAACTCTTTATCCAAATTCACTCATTTCCCTTCCAGATTTGCCTTTCACTTTTCTCCATCCATCTCTTCCTTCACTTAAGCATAAATTTGCCTGTCACTAACTACCATTTTCATCCCAATTACTGCACTTGCCTTCCCTGGTCCATTCCTAACCCCATTCCTTCCATCCTCAACGTAATCACCAAGCCTGCCTATCCTATCTGCTTCATCCTCTTTATCTCTCTCGTCCTCCACCTCTCGTCGCTTTCCTTTCATCCATTGTACCATCCCGTCATTCATTTTGTTTCTTCCTTCATTCCTTTACCTCTACCCTTAACTCGCCCCTTCCCCCTCTACCCTTACCCTTAACCCGCCCCTTCCCCCTCTACTCCTACCCTTAAGCCGTCCCTCCATCCTTACCCTCCCCTACCAACCTTCTATCCCCTCCTCTACCAACCTTCTATCCTCTATCTCTCCGCCCCCTCTGTCCCTTCCTCCAATCCCCCACCACAGAAATGGCCTCATTAGGTCATGATTCAGTTTGGGGGACTTCCATTTCTCCCCTCTCTGCACCCCCCCCTAAGCCCCCCACGCCGCCCCCCTTCCCCCCCACGCCTGAGGTTAGGGTGTGGGACGTTTGTGTGTTCCGAGCGTCCCTCTGGAGAGTAATAGGGGCCTTTCTTTCTTTTCCTTGCTATGTGTCTGTTTGTGTTGGGGGAGATGGAGACGAGGCGGGTGGGGGAGGGGAGGGGGGAGGTGGTGGTGGATGTGTTTGTTGGAAGGGAATGCCAGGGTGGAAATGTATGTGATGTGTCCTGCTGGAACTGTGTGTGTGTGTGTGTGTGTGTGTGTGTGTTGTAATGGTGCGGGTAGTATGTTACATAGAGATATATATGTAAGCATCCGTGTCTCTCTCTTTCTCTCTCTCTCTCTCTCTCTCTCTCTCTCTCTCTCTCTCTCTCTCTCTCTCTCTCTCTCAGTGTGTGTGTGTGCATGTGTGTGTGTGAAGAAGTGCACATGAGCGTGAATGGTATCCAAAGTAGAGATGTGTGTAATATGAAAGGCATCATATTCTGTGTGTATTGTTTGGTGGCAAGGCAAGCTTATAAATGCATTTCCTGTGTCGAAAAAAATCCCACATTGTGAGTTTGTGTGGGTGAGTGGGGAGGGAGGAAGCGGTGTTTTTGTTGGTGTGTGTATATGTGGTGTGTGTGTGCGTTGGTAAGAGTAAGTGTACGTATACATGTGTGTATGTAAAAGTGTGTCCACGTAGTCTCTGCGTATTTGGGCTTCTGTGTTTGTGTGTGCGTGTGCTTCTATGTCTAGATGTGTGTGTATGTGTGTGTGTATGTGTGTGTGGAGACAACACTTGCTGGTTCCTGGTGGTCGGGTATAGGCTACATCTGGACTAACTTATATCAATGTAGGGAAGGAAAACAACACATCAGGGACTCGAACTCAGAGGTCTATTGGGAGTCACTACCTGGCTTCATTACTGAGGCTAAGGTCACTCATGGAGGCGAGGGAGATCACTATAAATTCATCCTAAAGCTTACGTTACCTTTACCTATGTTGCCTTCAATAAATGTTAATGACACTCAAATGTAGTACCATATTTAAAGAAGGTAAAATTGGCAGAGGTACTTTTTTTTTATTTTTGGTAGTATAATCACAAGTGGTGAAGTTAGAGAGGAACGCCAACTCCTACGAGCCACTGGGTTTACGACGAGGTGAAATAGAAGCGATGTGGTACTAGTGACAGACACAACAGCAATACTAACAATAAAAAAACACATCAACCAATACACCACAACTTCCAACACCACCACACGTCACCCCACTACACACACCAACACACACCACACGTCACCCCACTACACTCACCAACACACACCACACGTCACCCCACTACACACACCAACACACACCACACGTCACCCCCACTACACTCACCAACACACACCACACGTCACCCCACTACACTCACCAACACACACCACACGTCACCCCACTACACTCACCAACACACACCACACGTCACCCCACTACACACACCAACACAAATCACACGTCACCACTACTTTCATAAATTGCTTCCCCTACTACACACACCACACGTCACCACCACACGTCACCACTACCTTCATAACTATCTTCCCTCACTACACACACCACAGCCAGTCCGAGCTGAACAAACCCCCGGTGTATATTCAGGCTCAAAAGATAAACAAGTAAGGGTTGGGGAGCGTACTTATGAACCCTCCCCCCACCACCACCCCTAGCCCCCCACCCCTCCATCCCCAGGCCCCCCCTACTCCCCACCCCTCCATCCCCAGGCCCACAACACACCGCCCACATTATTAAGGCGCAAGTTTCAGTGTCTCCATATAATAACAAATATCAAGGCTTGGAATTGTAGCAGAGACGAAGGAATGAGAGTTTTGGCGACATGATTGTATATACTGTACTATTTTTTTTATAGTTAATTTTCTAACCCAATGAGAAAATATATCATCCACGTGATATTTAGTGCTGAACTTAGACAGTCCTATTTCACTTTTATTGATCATTCATAAAGTTTGTCTTGGCTTGCCTACTGTTACAATAATCTGTAAAGCTCTAAGAAATGAGGACAGAAGAAGATAGATACAGACCACTTAAAGTTTGTAAGGAATATCTGATATCGATGTACTGGAAGGCCACTAATATTTTCTCTGTATGCGAATAAATCAGATCAATTCCTTGTATATAGATATCTGACAGCAAGAACAGAGAACCAACCCAAAATACCACTAACTGAATACATCACAAAACCTGAACTAATACAGAAAAATCCACTACATAAACCACAGACCCTGAAACAGTAAAGAGTAAGCAGAAATAATACAAAAATCCACTACATAAACCACAGACCCTGAAACAGTCATAAATAAAACCACGGACACAACAACAACAACAACAACAACAACAACAACAATAACAGGACCCACTACATAACTGATGAATCAACCACAGAACCAATGGAACCCTCAACCCAAAAAACAACAGCATGGAGCCAGACACAGAACCGGTGCGTCAGATCACGAAACCATTGTGACGATGAAGGAAAGCAGGACAGGACGAGGCCATGTTAGCCAAGCGAGCAGCCCGCCTTTGATTTAGGCTTGGGTCACCGCAGGCATTACCACGGGAGCTTGGCAAATACAGTACCGTACAGCATCTCCCCCCCCTCCTACCCTCGTCTGTCCTGGCCATCCCTACCCCCTCCACCTCTTAACCCCGTCCATCCCTACCCCCTGCTCTTCCTACCACTGTCCATCCATACCCCCTTTTCTTCCTACCCCTGTCCATCTATACCCTCTCCCTCTTCCTACCCCCCGTCCATCCCTACCCCCTTCTCCTACTCTTCCTCCTCCTCTCCCACTCTCATCCTCCTCTTCCACTCGCACAACAATATCAACTTCACGCAAAGACAAAAATATAAAATAATATATAATAATAATAATCTCCATTCTATACGGTAATAATTTCTCCGAGTAACACAAAACGTACGAAAAGTACTCACAGGAAAATGAAAACCTTTATGTAAAAAAAGCGTAAACTTTTCGGGACAAACTAATGTCCCTGAAACCGACAAAAATCATCCAGCAAAAACCACAGTTCCGCCGACAACTTTTATCTGCGGGAAATAAACCAAAATCTATGGAACATAACATTCGCATTTCAGTATCCCCAACAGAAGACACGCGCCAAATAAGTCCCCATGATCAAACCTCGAATAAAACAATACCTCTCTTGAAAACCCCACTTAGATAATAATACGCTGCGTAAAAAATAATTATGTGGTGTAAAAAATACCTCCGGGACAGACGCCTCAAAAACCATATCCGACCCCGTATAAGATTCCATGCAAACCAATTTCTAGCAGTGAGTAGAGCCTGCGCAATACATTAACCTGCGCAGAGCCCACAGAATGGGTTTGTGTGTGTGTGTGTGTGTGTGTGTGTGTGTGTGTGTGTGTGTGTGGGATTGAGCCGCCTGTGTTGCCGACAGATTGCTTGTTCCCCAGACCCTCAAATGGACTAAAAAAAACGTGTTTCGCTCTGATTACTCATGCTTAATTATTAACAACGGCAACATTTGGGGAAGCATAATGAGATTTCCAACGATGGAGTGAAAAAAAAATTATATATGCAGAAAACGGGAAGGGTGTGTTGAGCGAGAACTGTAGTGAGTGGGTCTCGTATTATGATAAGTGAAGGTGTGGACGGGGGCGTGTGGGTTGTGAGGACGTAGTGGTGGTGGTGGTGGGGGAGGGATGAACAGACCCGTATGAGCTTGTATGTCAGGGGGAATTGGAAAAGAGGTACGTGGGATTAGGGAGGAGGAGAAGTGGTGGGCTAGTGAGTATGGGAAGAGGAAGACGATAGGAAGGGAAGGGAAGGGAATAAAGATGGCAGGGTTGAAGTGTGTGGTGAAGGGAAGGGAGAACACGAAAGGGAGGAAGTGCTACTGAAACCGAAGGAAGGGAAGAGAAGGACATAAACGACAGGAGTAAGGACGGGAAAAGAAGATGGAAAACACAGGCAAAGGGATGGGGAACGAGGGAGGAAAAAGGAGTGGAAGGAAGGGAATGTGGAATGAAGGATGAAAAGGAGTGGGAGAAAGGGAATAGGGAAGGAAGGAGAATAGGGGGTAGAGGAAAGAGAATGGATGGGGGGAAGGAAGAAGAATAGGGAGTGGAGAAAAGGGAATGGAGAAGGGAGGGATGTGACGCGCCTGGTCGGCCTCTCTGCCTGCACTGAGCTAATTAAACAGGCCGCAGTCGGGACACCCTGGATCCTAGCCAACTCCTCCGGGGGATTATCTTGAAGGAACGACTCCCGCGAATTACAGTCTGTGGAGAAAATTATCCCAAATATTCCTCCCCAATGGTCGACCGACAATACAAACAGTGCTATAGATCCCAGCGCTGCGGGAAGAGGAGGAGGAGGAGGAGGAGGAGGAGGAGGAGGAGGAGGAGGAGGAGGAGGAGAGAGAGAGGGGAGGGAGAGAAAGCGGAGCGAGAGGTGGGAGAGGGAGAAATAGCAAGGGAAGAGAGAGTGAAAAAGAAGGGGCAGTGAATGGAGGTGTATTAAAAGAGGAGGAGGAGGTATGAGAAGGAGGAAAATGCCACCACGGAAGCGAGAGAAAAGACCGTCACTGAGGAAAAGTATATAGAAAGAACTGATAAAAATGAATGAAGATGAGATGAAAGGAGGAGACAAGAGAAGAATGACATTAAAGAGAAAAGAGAAACTAGAGAGTAAAGAAAAACTTGACTTGAAAAGGAAATGCATCAGAAAAAAACTGCATATACAAATGAAAAAAAAAAAATGAAAAACAGTGGCCAAAAAAAAAAGAGATGGGAAAAAAAGAACACGAATGGGAGAAGAAATGGGGCCAGAGAGGTAGTAGATGTGAGCAGTTGAAGTGGGACAGAAGAGGAAGGAGAGTGTATGAAAGGGGACAACAAAGGGGAAGGTGGGGAAGGGGGGAAGGGTACAGCAGGGAAAGGGGGGAGGGGGGCAGCAGAGGAAGGGGGGCTCTGGCTCATTACCTGCCACCGTCCGACACACCTGAGGCGCCCCCGGTATTAAATGAAACCTTCGCACGAGACGACACAACGGGAGGCAGCGGAAGGGGTAGGGGATGGGAGGGGGGAAGAGAGGAATATAACAGTGAATGTGGGGGGTGGGGGTGGGGGGGATGGACAAGGATGAAAAGGAAAGAGAGAGGTAGATTGAGAGTAGAGAGTTGGTGGTAGAGAAAGTGAAAGATAGAAAGTGACTGGTAGAAAAGATAAAAAATAAGAAAATGAAGGAAAGAGAAGATAATTATAAAAATAGGGATTCGAAATTGTTGAGATATAGTATTATTTGGGTGAACCTGAAGAGAGACGAGGGAAAGGAAATGCATTCGAAAGACGGTAAGAGAGGGCAATATATAAATGAATATATAGTGAGGAAGAGAATGGAAAGAAAGGGTACAGGCTGGAGGAGGGAGAGAAAAGAGAGCGACAGACTGGGTGAGGTAGAAAAAGAGAACGACAGGCTAGAGAGAGGAGGAGGAGGAGGAGGAGGAGGGGGTTGATCAGACAAGGAGAGACAGTCTGGAAGTAAGTCAGGAAAGAGAGACAGGCAAGAGAAGCAGATAAAAGTAAGGAGAGACTGTGGAGAGATAAGAGAAAAGAGGAACAGACTGTGAGCAGAGAATAGATGTTCAGGTTGAAGTTAGAAAAGAGAATTACAGACTGGGGAAGCAGAATAGAGAGGGATTGGCCAGAGGGAATGGGATGGGATGGAATGGGATGAGAGTTGAAGGGGGCAAAGTGTGGGGGGTTCAGAAAAGAGAGGTATTGGCCTGAGGGAATGGAATGGGATGGGAGGGGAGGTGAAGGAGTGAGGTGGGAAGGGTGGGGGGTTCAGAAAAGAGGGGGGGGGGGGCAGTGTCGCACCTGACTCGTAAAAAAAAAGTTAGAGCTACAAGCCTGGCCTTTGTGCAGGTGTCTCTGTAAATAATTGGATCCCAGCATTACAAATAAAAAATCTAATGAATAACTACAAGGCAAAAATAGCGAGTGAAAAGCACAAACAAGCATTTTTTTGGTGTGTGTGTGTGTGTGTGTGTGTGTGAGAGAGAGAGAGAGAGAGAGAGAAAGTGAGAGAGAGAAAGAGAAAGAGGAAGCGTGTGTGTGTGTGTATGTGTGTGTGTTTGTGTGTCACTATTTTATAGGAAGTGTATGAACTATGTACTTCAATATTATTGTATTGTGTATATTTATATTACCTACAAAGATGTAACAAATACTGAAAGAGTCTTAACGTTAGCATTTCAACTCTCCCTTAATTAAAGAAAAGATCACAACCACAAATACACGTTAAAAGACATTAAATACATACATACATACATACATACATAAATAACTAAAAAAACCAGCAATTATATTCCTATCGTGATAGAAACGCACATAGACACACACACACATACACAGACACTCACAAAACGCACGTACACACACAGACACTCACAAAACGCACGTACACACACACACACTACCACCCGGACAGCGAGACACACGAGAAAGAAATTAATTAGAGCAACACAGCGTCCAGCCAACACAGCCACCAAACACAACCAAGAAATCGAACACAGTGAAGGGCTTGACAAGGATGGCAGGGAAAATGGAAGGGAGGGAAAATGGGAAGGAGAGGGGAGAGGAGTGACGAAAATTGGGGATGAGTGGTGAATGAGAGTGGGATGGTGAAAATGGGAGGGAGAGAGGAAGGAGGGATGAAAATGAGGATGAGGGGAGAATGAGGGTGGGATGGGGTGGAAATGGGTAGGGTGGGATAATGGAACAGTGGATGATAATTAGTGTGTGGTGAGCAAATTTTAGAAAGAAGAACTGAGGACCTTTTGGAAGCCACGAAGAAGTCGAGGAATGATGACTTGAGATATGGTGGAAAAATGAGGAGGAGTGGTGAAGACATATGGGAAGGCTGGAAAGTCGTAGAAGGGAGGGCTGGGAAGAAGACAGTGGGGCGGGGGGATTGACCAAGGGAGACAGAGGGAGTGTGGGGAGAGGTGTGGGAGGGAGTGGGGAGTGATCAATAAGGGAAAGTGGTGAGAGTTGGAAGGGGAACGAAGAGTGGGCCATTAACAGAGGGTTGGGAGTTTATTTTTTAAAGAGTGTGTGTTGGAGGGAGTTATGAGGGACCAGTTAACAACATAGTGTGATAAATGCTAAAGGAAGTATAGAGTAGAAAAGGACATGAGAAGCTGCCTGAAACAAACGGTGAGGAGGAGGAGGAGGAGGAGGAGGAGAGGAAGAGTATTGGGGACAAAATGAGGGCGTGGTAAGGTGGAGAGGAGGAGGAGGAGGAGGAGGAGGAGGAGGAGGAGGAGGAGGAGGAGGAGCAGAAAGGAGAGGTCAACAAGAGAGGCTGAGGTCGGGAGATGAGCGATGAGTGGAGAGACGGGAGAACTGCAGGGATGGGAGTGGCAAGGAGAGAGAGAGGGAGAGTGTGTGAAGACAAAGGATGGGATGGGGATTGCATATGGAGGGGAAGGAAAGGAGGGAGGGAAATTAAAGTAGGAATCAGAGGGTGAGTGGGTGGGTATAAGGGAAGGTAGAGTAGAGAGAGAGAGGGAAAGAGAGAGAGAGAGGGGGAACAGGACAGGGACAACAGAAAGTGGGGGTAGAGGGTAGGGGACGAGAGGGTGGTGAGAACAGATTGAAGGAAGGGAGGAGAGGGTGAGTGGGGGTGGGAATAACAGAGAGAGAGGGAGAGAGGGTGGGAGAGGGAGTGACCTGCCCCTGGAGTGGGTTATTTGTGTGACAGGTCGGAGTCGGCTTTGATGGGAATGAGAGGCAGGGCTGGGCAAACACTACCCCGGGGCACTGGTTGGCTGGCTGGCTGGCTGGCTGGCTGACTGGCTGGCTGGCTGAGAGGACGAATGGCTGAATGGTAGAGAGGACGAATGGCTGGCTATCTGACTGACTGGTTGGATAGACGGATGACTTGACTGGCTGACAGGAGAACTGGTTAATTGGCTGACTAGCAGAGAGGAGAACTGACTAACTAACTAACTGAGAAAATGAATGACTGACTGGCTGGGAAGGAAGATGACTCACTGGCTTGTTTATCATGAGAAAAGTGTAACAGTTAAGTAAAAGATAGGAAATTAAGTGGCCTTTAATAATTTCCTATTCACCTTGAGGGATATTTATGTGTGTTTGAAAACTGGCTATTTCAATTGTCCTGCTCGACTGAATATACACACGAGACACAATATACACACATATACACACAGACTCACAACAGTTACATATGTTCATAATTATATAACACATGCACATACAAACTCACAACAAACACATATGCTCATAATTATAAACACACATGCACACACAGACTCACAACAGTCACACATGAACATTACTATATACACACATGCACACACAGACACACATACAAAAATTTCAACTGCAGCAAAACATGACCAGAGAAAAGCATACATAAAAGATCAAAAACCTCTATTATCATCACACATAGACACACACACACTGACAATCACAAATACGACCAGCTCACACAAAGAACAAAAGGAAAACTCTATCATTTTTTTTTCTCTCTCTCTCTCTCTCTCTCTCTCTCTCTCTCTCTCTCTCTCTCTCTCTCTCTCTCTCTATCACACTCACACACACACACACACACACACACACACACACACACACACACACACACACAGGACCTTGTTGTCAGCATAATCCTCCCGGTAATTAAAGTTGCGGGAGATTATAGAAAATATGTCGAAATTGTGAAGCAGACACCTAAAAAAAGTAAAAAAATAAAAATAATTGTAATAAAAATCTACCGTATTCCAAAATCAACCGGAAAAAAACATAAAACATGAGAGAAATTGAAGGTGACAGATTACCTACTAATGAATGTTGTACCAAAATCAGTCAAAATTGAATCAAAGAATATCGCTTAGACATATAAATATATATGTAAATACGACGATAGATTTTTTTTTCAACAACCCAACACGGGAAACACAAAAAAGTTTGGAATGACAAAATTAGAAAACGAAGACTTCAGTTTAAATAGAAAATAACAATCACAGGGTCCTTAAATAAAGAATAACATATAATGGGAGAAACGAAAAATTCAGTTTAATTAATTGGAGACTAACTAATATTGGTAGAAATGAAGATCCTCCAGTTTAATTAAGGGAAGCAACCTTTTGTGGTCAATTTGGAGTCAATGTAAGCCTCCAAACTCAGCTAAAAAACACATCCCCTGTACAATTTTACATGGAGGGGTTCTGTTTCCTGGTAGAGTTTGGAGGAATCAGTCTATAATTATATAGCCTACCGATTTCCCATAATGAGTTACTCTCCTTAATTAACTAGAGAAATAACATGTAATGATAGTAAGGGCTTGTCTACCCATCCACCACCCACAAACCGAGTGAAATAATAATGGTAGAAAGGGCTTGTCTACTCATCCACCATCCACCAGAATAAAGAAATAATGGTAGAAAGGGCTTGTCTACCCATCCACCATCCACCACTCACAAACCGAGTGAAATAATAATGGTAGAAACTAGAAAGGGCTTGTCTACCCATCCACCATCCACCCACTACACGAATGAAGTAAATATAATGGTAGAAAGGGCTCATCTACCCATCCACAAACCGAGTGAAATAATAATGGTAGAAAGGGCTTGTCTACCCATCCACCATCCACAAACCGAGTGAAATAATAATGGTAGAAAGGGCTTGTCTACCCATCCACCATCCACCACCCGAGTGAAGGAAGCAGGACCTGTGGAAGTGTTTAATTTAGCGGAGTGACTTATCCCAAGCGCTTTTGTGTTCATTCTTTTCTCTAATGAATATCTCTTCGCTCAGCGTTAATTACCAGTGCAGTCGGCTTGTTGAGACAGACGGGAGGGACGTGTGTGTGTGTGTGTGTGTCTGTGTGTGTCTGTGTGTGTTGGTGTGTGTTGTTGTGTGTGTGTTGATGGTTGTGTTGTTGTTGCTGTTGTTGTGTGTGTCTGTGCGTGTGTAGAATTGTTTTAAACGAGAAGGGGTGTCTTGTTTGAAAGAGAAGTGTGTTTGAACTTCTGTGTGTGTGTGTGTGTGTGTGTGTGTGTGTGTGTGTGTGTGTGTGTGTATGTGTGTGCGAGACAGAGACATGTTCCTGGAAAATACAAGAGTGCGAGTTTTAAAAAGCTTTGTTTGTATTTGATACTCACACACACACACATACACACACACACATATATACACACAAACATACAGCCTCTCTTTCTCTCTTTTCCTCTCTCTCTCTCTTTCTCTCTCTCTCTCTTTCTCTCTCTCTCTCTCTCTCTCTCTCTGTTTCTCTCTCTTTCTCTTTTTACCTCTCCCTCTAAATTTTGAGTACATGGAGAGAGAGAGAGAGAGAGAGAGAGAGAGAGACAGACAGACAGACAGGCATACAGATAGATAGAGAGTAAGCAATATAAGTGACATACACGTCAAAACCATAAACAAATCGGTAGCGAGTGAATTTGACGATCCAGACGTAATAAAATAAAATATAAACCGTGTCACGAAAGCAAATACACCCTGACACACACACACACACACACACACACACACACACACACACACACACACACACACACACACACACACACTCAAACACGCTTACATAAATAAATACACACCCACTCATACACAAACACACACACACACACGTAGGCAAATGACACACAAATCAAACGTACACATCAAAATAACCACATCACACACACACACACACACATACACACACACAAGCCAAAACGCATTCATATACATACACACTGAAAACATAACATCACTTCACATCACACTCTCTCTCTCTCTCTCTCTCTCTCTCTCTCTCTCTCTCTCTCTCTCTCTCTCTCTCTCTCTCTCACACACACACACACACACACACACACACACACACACACATTCAAGAGAAAAATACACAGCAAATTAATTATGTTGACCAGCCTAGTAGAGTGTAGAGACATGTAGAAAATGCAGAGTGGACCATCCGGAAAAGGGGTGGGGTCATAGGGGGTAGGGGGGAGCGGGGGGCGGGGTGGGGAAGGGGGAGAAATAAGAGGATCTGCTGCCAGCCAAGTTAGAGGGGTGAGGGAGGGAGGGAGAGGGGTGTTGGGGTAGGAGGGAGAAAGAGAGCAAGGATGAGGGAGAGAGAGGAGGAGGAGGAGGAGGAGGAGTAGGTGGAGGAACTAGGGACGAAAAGAGTAGTGCAAGAGAGGAGGGAAGGAGGAGAAAAGGAGAGAGTAAAGAAAGATGGGTGTGAACGAAAGTGTAAAAATGAGAGACTGAGTATGTGAGTGAGTGAGTGAGTGAGAAAGATAGTTTAGTGTGAGTACAGATTGCCTTATAATTACAGTATACTTAAAATTACATATAAATCTACTTACATGAAATCAAATTGGTGAATACTGCATTATGAAGGGATTATTATCATATATTACAGTATAGAATGGATTAAAGTGTATTATGATTATATATTACAGTATAGAATGGATTAAAGTGTATTATTATTGATCAAAATATAGAATGGGTTCTAGTGTACAACATAAATACAAACCTATAATGGGGAGATGATTTTTAATTAATTTATGTCGCGTATAGGATTGGGATTGGGATAATACAGTATTGCTTAATTAATGAAGAGAAAAACAGATGGTTTATTCATACTGTTTGTTGTGTTATAGTGTATTAGTGGATAAATATATAAGTCTAGGGTTAAGAAGTGTATTGTGTTAATTCTCTCTTTCTCTCTCTTTCTCTCTCTCTCTCTCTCTCTCTCTCTCTCTCTCTCTCTCTCTCTTTCTCTCTCTTATTTTCTCTCTCTCTCTCTCTCTCTCTCTCTCTTGTTTTCTATCTATCTCTCTTTTTCTCTCTCTTTCTCTCTTGTTTTCTATCTCTCTCTCTTTTCTCTCTCTTTCTTTTTTCCTCTCACTTTCTCTCTTATTTTCTATCTATCTCTCTTTTTTTCTCTCTCACTCTCACTC
>JAWZYT010004755.1:0-10000 GCA_034508575.1 Petrolisthes manimaculis
ACTGTAGTTTCGAATAATTTGATATATTGTACTAGTGAACCAATTACAGTGCTTATTTTTCTCATACTTGCTGGAGGTCACTTAATTAATTAATACACCATCAGGTAATTAGAAGCAGACCTGGATATATTAATCATGACTCGTGACTTTACCAACTCCGTCCCCGTTCACGTGGTACAGAAGAAGACCCATTACTAGGAACCAAATAATGTGTACGGAAGGAGGAAGAGAGAGGAGGAGGAGAGGAGGAGGAGGAGGAGGAGGAGGAGGAGGAGGAGAGGAAGAGGAGGAAGAGGAGGAGGAGGAGGAGGAAGAGGAGGAGGAGGAGAAGGGGTAAGAGAACGAATACACAGGAGGATATATATGGAAGGAGGAAGAGAGAGAGAGGAGAGGGGAGAGGGAGCATTGGAAACTGTGGGGAGAGAGTGTGGGAGTGAACAGGAGAACATGGGAGATGAGGCAGAGAACAAGAACACGAACGGAGGGAGGGATGAAGGAAGAAGGAATTGCGAGAGAGAATGTGATAGAAAAGAGGGATGAGATAAGTACTGAACTGACACTATAACCGTGTATGATGTGTTTATATATTATAGTCTGGCACGAAACTGGATCATTATAAGGGGAGTAATCGGAGGACTATTGATTCCTCCAAACTATACCAGGAAACAGAACCCCTGCATATGGAATTGTACAGGGGATGTGTTGTATAGCTGAATTTGGAGGCCTACATTGACTCAAATTGACCACAAAAAAGGTTGATTCCCTAAGGACCCTATGTTCATGTAGGATAATTGGAAGCTTCTGATTCCTCCTGACCATGCCACGAAACAAACTCCTTCCATAGAATTATATAGGTAGTGTTTCGTGGCAATATTTGTACGACTCATTCATTAAGGGCCCTGTGATCATGTAGGAAAATTGGAGGCTTCTGTTTCCTTCTGACTATGCCACGAAACAAGCTCCTTCTATATAGGTAGTGTTTCGTGGCAATAATTGGAGGACTCATTTACCTCCAATTTTCTGACCACAATACAGGGTCCCTTAAAAAAAATGATGGTGTCCTGCCTGCTTGGAATTGGTTGGAAGAATCAGTTGCTCTACATAGATTTACTAACAGTGTACTGTCCTATTAAGTTTGCATACACAGTACATCGTTTCTCGACTGTACATGGCCTAACTGTTAATTCTGTTTAGATGTAGCTGCACTGTGTTTGCTACAGCGAAGGTTTACGATGGAATAAACGGAACAACAACCACCACGTTCTGCTGATTCATATCATAAACTTTAGACCTAACAAGCAACACAGAAGAGACTCCATCAACTTCCTAGACACATCACCCACCAAGGCATGTTTGTTTATATTGGGGCCATAGTACAGTACAGTTGAGCAGGTAGAAAGTGCAAGAAAATATGAGTGTATATGGCTTAATCTTTCAGTTCTATGTACTAAATATCTCTCTCTCTCTCTCTCTCTCTCTCTCTCTCTCTCTCTCTCTCTCTCTCTCTCTCTCTCTCTCTCTCTCTCTCTCTCTCTCTCTCTCTCTTCTCTCTCTCTCTCTCTCTCTCTCTCTCTCTCTCTCTCTCTCTCTCTCTCTCTCTCTCTCTCTCTCTCTCTCTCTCTTACACACACACACACCATCGCCTGCGACTCGTAAGGAAGCGTTTATTGCTATCATCACCATTAATATTGAGGCTGGATCCAGGGAGGGTGATCAGATGGGAATTTAGGTGGACGGTGTTTGGTGAGGGATAGTCCACTGAGGTAGTAGTAGTAGTAGTAGTAGTGTTGTGGTGAGACCCCCTCCCCTGCCCCCTCCTGCCTCTCTCTCTCTCTCTCTCTCTCTCTCTCTCTCTCTCTCTCTCTCTCTCTCTCTCTCTCTCCTCTCTCTCTTCTCTCTCTTTCTCTTCTCTCTCTCTCTCTCTCTCTCTCTCTCTCTCTCTCTCTCTCTGTCTCTGTCTGTCTGTCTCTCTGTCTGTCTGTCTGTCTGTCTCTGTCTCTCTGTCTCTATCTCTCTTTCTCTGTATGTCTCTGTCTCTCTCTATCTCTGTCTCTCTCTGTCTCTGTCTCTCACACACACACACACTCTCTCTCTCCCTATGTCTGTCTGTCTCTGTCTCTCTGACACACACACTCTCTCTCTCTCGATTTAACTATTCCTTTTTTCATTATACTCTGCTTACACACATAGTACAGACACCCCCCACCACATAATAACCCCTCACACACACACACACAGTACAACCCCCCCCCCCCACCACCACCACATAGTACAAACACTCCCCCACCCACACACCCACACACACACACAAATCAGCTTAAAATATCTATCTACCATTCACTCAGTTCAGCTAATTATCATCATACGTGTAACTCTTTTCTCTCGTGTACGACTCAACATGCAAAGTGGTTGATTATTATGCAGTTAACGTGGCACTTTTCGTTGCATATTGATGATGGCAATTATTAAAGATAAGATAATAATTCAGACGCATTCTGTGAAATATTATCATCATCATTATTTTTTTTAAATTGTTATTGTTATAATTATTGTTATCATTGTTATTGTTATTGTTATTGTTATTGTTATTATTATTATTATTATTGTTATTATCATATTATTATTGTTATTATTATCATTATTATTATTGTTATAATTGTTATTATTATTATTATTATTATTATTATTATTATTATTATTATTATTATTATTATTATTATTATTATTATTATTATTATTATTATTATTATTATTATTATTATTATTATTATTATTATTATTATTATTATTATTATTATTATTATTATTATTATTATTATTATTATTATTATTATTATTATTATTATTATTATTATTATTATTATTATTATTATTATTATTATTATTATCATTATTATTATTATTAATATTCATGTGATATGAGTAGTAAGCCACCAGTGGGATTATGGTACTTCATAAAATGTTAATATTAATGAGACTATCTTCAATTAGATTTGCATATAATATTACACCATTTATGTATTCATTAAACTCTTGTGTAATGATATATACCTTATGAGATGGTCTATTCTTGTCTACTCAATGTTCAGTCCCACTCCACACTCTCACCTTGTTCCACTCCCCGCCACTCCACTCAACACTCACTTATCTTCTCCCACTCCCCTTCCCTTTCACTCTCCTCCAGTTCTCTCACTCTCCTTCCTCTACTCCCCTCCTCTCTCCTCTTCTCCATTCCATTCACTCCCTCCAGTCCTTTCCACTCCACTTTCCTCCACTCCTTTTCCATCCCCTCCTCTCTCCTATATCCTCTCCTCCACTCCATCCACTCCATTTCACTTCCCTCCTCTCCTTCTCCACTCCACTCCACTCCACCCACTCCCCTCTCCACCACTCCCACTTCATCCACTCCTCCTCTCACTTTCCGTCCCCCCCAACACTCCAATCCATCCATATGTTTGCTGTTACGTCTTCCTCTTTTTTTCTGCCATGAATTTCTTTTAGTGTATAATATCCTGTCTTTGCTAAGTGTATTGTACAGATGGACACAAGAATGGGTGGTACAGCCCAAGTGAAAGATGGTCAATTTCTTCCAATATCAAGTTTCATAGTGCCAAATAGGAGACATCAGGGGCAGAAGTCAGTATTGAGGATGGTAATAAAAAGCAAATACCTGATAATAGACACTGGTTACTCAAATGGGACAAGTATCTTTCACCTGGGCTGTAGCACCCATTCATGTGTCCAACTGTACTATCAAAGAGTTTATGAGACCGAATCAGAGTTGTAATTGGTTCGTAGTTATGTCCGATGATGCGAAATTTCCAACAACAACAAAAACAACAAGAACAACATCAACAAGACCTCAGTCAGGCTCAGTGAGTCCTTGTTATTGACTCGTCGTGACTCTCCTCCTGTATACTCTGTCGTCCATTTCTCCTCTGCGACTCGTCCAATTTTTTTTTTATTTCGTCATGTCCTCTCCTTTCTGTTTTCCGTCGTCTTCATTTTCCAGCGGTCGTGTTTGCTCCCGAGAATATTGCAGCACGATTTTCCTCTTAAGGGGGTGTGGGAGTAGGGGACAGGCTTGGGGTGGACCTGGGGGGGTGCAGGAATAGGGGGACAGGTATGGGGTGGGTTCACCCTTCAAATATTGCCACGAAACACACACACCTATATGGATGGGACTTGTTTCGTGGCAAAGTCAGGATGAATCAGAAGCCTCCAATTTATATACACGATCATAGGGTCCTTAAAGACAAAATTATATCCCTGTGATTAAGTGTCTCGTCACCCCGACATGAATAATAAATACCAATGTTTTTTGGGGGCATTTCTGGAGATAATAATTCCTCCAATCTATTCCCAGCAACAGTCCACCATTCGTTTTGTTCATCTGGTCCTGTTTCCTGACATACTTTGGAGGAATCAAGGCGCTTTAATGTACCCAATGTATACTCTCCCCTTAATATTAGTTAGATTTAGATTCAGGTTCAACAACATAATTGGAGATAGACGAGTCCTTGAAATATTGCCACGAAACACCAATCTGTATGTAAAGAGCTTGTTTGGTGGCATGGTCAGGAGGAATCAGAAGCCTCCAATGTTCATCACCGGGTCCTTTAAATCGTCAGAGTTGAAACAGCGGAGCACAAATTATGGTGATGGTGAAATGCAGGTTAACCTTAGTAACACAAGAGAGGAAATTAGCAGTTAATGCAAATGTATGTATGCACTATCGACTAAACGCGGGTCATTAGAGCACACACACAAAAGGCTTTATACTGAAGATGTGTGTGTGTGTGTGTGTGTGTGTGTGTGTGTGTGTGTGTGTGTGTGTGTGTGTGTGTGTGTGTGTGTGTGTGTGTGTGTGTGTGTGTGTGTGTGTGTGTGTGTGTGTGTGTGTGTGTGTGTGTGTGTGTGTGTGTGTGTGTGTGTGTGTGTGTGTGTGTGTGTGTCTCTCTGTGACCACCATATTCCTGAAGGTGGGATAGTAGATAGTATACTTTTGGTACAGTTGTGGACATATCAAACACACACACACACACCTATAACAGACACACCTGAAACAAACACACCCTAACTGAGCATAGACCTGAGTATTAGACCTTTGTGGGTAGAGGCTCGTCCTGTGCTTTGGCTTCATAAGGGGCCCTGATTGAAGTGTGCCTGTTGCATGTGTCCTCAACTGTACGTACGAGAGTCTTGATTCCTCCAGAGTATGCCAGGAAACAGGACCTGGCGAACAAATATAATGTTGTCCTGTTGCTTGGAATAATTTAGAGGAACCATGCAGTGACCCAGAAATTTATTGTACACATAGAAAATTACTCTCTTTTACCCAGAGTTAAGATGCTACTGATGTCTCCAGACCATGCCACGAAACAGAACCTCATCTCTTTTAGTGAGGTGCGAGGTTGTTTCATGGCATATCTTGGAGGAATCAGTAGCCCTCAAACAAGGGACTCAAGACTGTGTGACAAACCAAGCCAATATAAAAATGTTAGTGGCCTCAGACTTTAATAATTATCGACCTGCGTCAACGCATACACGTGAGCAATTAAAATATATTATTATTATTATTATTATTATTAATTTTTCCGTGCCTGGTCCAGATTATTATCACCAATACTTAATTCACTCTGTTAGCTACCACATGGGTTTAAAATAGCTTCCATTAGTGCTAAACGAGGAGGAGTTGCAGTGGTTGTGGGCACGAAAATGATGCCAGCTAAATTTCCGTGTTTTTTGTTTTCTTTCTAAATTTCCGTGTTTTTTGTTTTCTTTCTTCAGCAATTGGATTTTAATTTTCTCTATCGTTCATACATCTGCATGCGTTTACTCCAAAGTATATTAATAGTATGTTGTAGTATTACCGTGATACCCTCCGTGCATTCGACATCTTGTAATTAGATAACAAATATTTAGTACTGTATTTGTTGTGATGCTGGATGGAACGAGAAATTGCATGCAAAACATGTATAAAAAATAAATCATAATGACTTAGAGAATCACAATAGGCCAACACAAACACACAAACTAACAAAAAAACAGAGAAAATGAGGAAAACAGGCAGACAAACATAAAGTGAGACGAACAGGCAGACAAATATAAAGTGAGACGAACAGACAGACAGACACAGACGAAATGGAATACAATATCCTACTACCTGTTTCATTCAATCCCTCACTCACTATTCACGACACCTCGAGGTTACAAATATAAAAATAAAGATACAACAATAAGGTAAGAGACTGATAATAATAATGAGCCTCCGAGGAGTGGATATTGGAGGACAAAAGTACTCCAGTTACGAATATCTCTACCTCTCTCATCACACCACACGGAATTCCTAGGCACGTTCGACACATTTGGACTCGTGTGGCCTGCATACACACACATACACACACACACACACACACACACACACACACACATACACATAGTTACACAATTATATAAGTACACACACACACACACAAACATTCATACTTACATAATTATAAGAGTACTCACTTACATTCACACACATACACACATTCATACTTACATAATCATAAGAGTACTCACTTGCATTCACACACACCCTCACACACACACACACACACACACACACACATACACACACACACACACACACAAACACACACTCGGCTTTGTTTGTTCACCGAGATTCAGGAAAGAGAGGTGGGGTTCGCAGAGCATTCCGTCCCTGTGTGGTGATAAGAGCTGTGTTGGTGGTGGTGGTGGTGTTGGTGGTGATGGTGGTGGTGGTGGTGATGGTGTTGGTTGTGGTGGTGTTGGTTGTGGTGATGATGATAACTTTAAGGGCTGGTGGTGGTGGTGATGGTGATAATTGTGATGTTCTGGTGGTGATGAGGGTGTTGGTGATGGTGAAAATTGTGATGGTGGTGATGGTAATGGTGTTGGTCAGATCTGTTGGTGCATGGTGGTGATAACTGAGATTGTATTGGTCATGGTGAGAATAATAATGATGATGATGGTGATTAATGTGTTGGTTCTGGTGTAGGTGGTGGTGAAGGTAATAATAACATAATGGTATTTGTAATGATAGTAGCAATAATAAAAGCAATAATGTTGATTTTCCTAGACAGTCTTCATACAATACAGTAGATACTGACGATAACCTTTTGGGAAGTTTTGGGGAAGATAAAGTTTTGGGAAGAATTGGGAAGTTTGGGGAAGATAAAGTTTTGGGAAGAATTGGGAAGTTTGGGGAAGATAAAGTTTTGGGTGAAATTAGGAAGTTTGGGGAGGAATTGGGAAGTTTGGGGAAGAATGTAGTGTTTATTTTTAGCCAGTAGAATAATTATCACCCATTCAAAGAGCACCATTATTTTTATTCATGTGATCCTATATATGACTTGGACGAATCATATTGGTGTTCCAGTGTACAGTTGCAGACATATGAAACAAACACACTTTAGAATAGAATGAGCCTCGACACACAAATACTCATTCAACTTATATATACAGTACCCTTGGCTCAGTGAGGGGGGGTCGCATTTAGGGTGTCTCTGTTTTCATACGTCAGCAACTGTACCAGAAGTATACTAAGCCCTTGAAGTAACAATAACAACGTGTCTCTGTAAAGTGTGAATGCATTATTAACCTGAGATTCGGTGCATCGTAATTATTGCCGTATTAGGGGACCCTGTGTTGTTGTAAGAAAATTGGACATAAATGAGTCCTTCAAATATTGCCACGAAACACCACCTATATCGAAGGAGCTTGTTACGTGGCGTGGTCAGAAGGAAACAGAAGCCTCCAATATTCAAACACGATACAGGGTCCTTAAGGTATATGGTTCTCTGGGTTGGCCGGGGATGTGATGAAGGCGTTGCTAATTAACTGAAGATGGGGAGCTGAAGGGTCGATAATGAGGCAGGAAGACAAGGGGAAGAGGCAAGGGGAAGCTAGGAAAGACCTCTTGTGTGTGGTTGGTTTGATTTGGGGAAGGGGGTCGTCGAAAGCGAAGAAGGGGACGAATGTTTATATAAAGGTGCGAGGCAAGAGTGTGAATGTATATCGAGAAATAAGAGGAAGAGGCGAAGGGAAGCGAGTAAAGAAAAGTTACGTGGTATTGTTTGGGAAACGGGTCGAGAAGGAAGCAAAGAGGGAGATAGGAGAGTGAAAAGGAAGAGAGAGTTTGAAGAAAGAGCAAAGTACTGCAGTAAAGGTTAACAGAGCAGAGAGTGAGGTGGTGGACTGGCTGGAATATATAGAGGTAAGAGGAACTGGAGGCAAGAGGGACTGGAGGCAAGAGGGACTGGAGGCAAGAGGAGGCAAGAGGGACTGGAGGCAAGAGGAACTAAAAAGTCTTCACGTCAATAATGTTTTCAAACGTGTAATGAACTACGAATACCCAATGTCCCGATACCAACGAAAACTGCCTTTAATAACACACGAAATTACTACTCTATTAAACGGACACAACCATAATTATGTAATCAACAATGCAGTGAGTGTCATCAAAGTTGTAGCCGGTACGGAAATGAGTGCTGGAATGGGGAATAATAATAATAATAATAATAATAATAATAATAATAATAATAATAATAATAATAATAATAATAATAATAATAATAATAATAATAATAATAATAATAATAATAATAATAATAATAATAATAATAATATAAAAAAAAATAAAAAATAATAATAATAATAATAATTACTCTAGAGGAAGTTGACCTTTACATTAACACTATCACTGTTGGATTCAGGTCATCTACTTTTCATTACATTAAAAAAAAAAATTAATGTCTGAAATTGCTAAACACTCGGTGATCATGAACAGATTAAAACCATTGTGCCTACGATTAACTCCACTTGTCTTATTTATCTATCGCATTTGACCTTTCCATTTGACCTTTCCATTAATTTGACTGAAGGACGTGTAGAAGGAGAGAGGAAATGTGTACAAGAGAGAGAGAGAGAGAGAGATGGAGAGATGGAGAGATGGAGAGATAGATAGATGGAGAGAGAGAGAGAGAGATGGAGAGATAGATAGATGGAGAGAGAGAGAGAGAGAGAGAGAGAGTGAGAGAGAGAGGAAATGTGTACAGTCGTGGCATATAATCATAAAGTCCTTGACCGGGGTGTAAAGGAGAGATGTGTGTGTGTTCAAGGACTATCACACTATGACCCGTAGTTTAAAAAAAATTGAGGGCCCTTACTGGAGCTCTATGAACCCTCCAAATAATCCAGGCCACAGAACGCTTCAGTGTTTCGAATAGGGAATCTGTAGCCTGGAGTAGTTTGGAGAATTCATAGAGCTCCAGTAAGGGCCCTCAATTTTTGTTTAAACTACGGGTGTATGTCCCTCAACTGTACATACAACTATGCTAGGAAAGACTTAAGTAAAATAATTAAGTATAAGGTGATCCCGGAAGTAAGTCACGATTGGTAATAAATATAGCTCATTGGAATATCAATCAAACACGTCTTTATAATATATATTGGTAATAAATATCGCTCATTGGAATAACACTGAAATTAACGATATCAAATAGGTCTTTATATAATGTCTCGTTCTCACTAGCCCAAGACGGAAGCCATTAGCACTAATTATGATGACCTGGTGCGTGGCTCCTTCATCCTCTGCTGCTATATGTTGCTAATTACAATTCCGAATATTATACTCATTACTACTGATCATTTCCCCTGACGTTATTGACATTGTGTGTTGGGATGTAGTGTCCATTATCCTGCTCACTCTCTTGTCATTATTATTATTATTATTGTTATTGCTATTATTATTATTATTGTTATTGCTATTATTATTATTATTATTATTATTATTATTATTGTTATTATTATTATTATTATTATTATTATTATTATTATTATTATTATTATTATTATTATTATTATTATTATTGTTATTATTTTTATTATTATTATTATTTTTATTATTATTGTTATTATTATTATTATTCCTTTCACTCTTCCCGGAGACGTGTAGCCTTTGAGAGATCAA
>JAWZYT010004755.1:15000-53243 GCA_034508575.1 Petrolisthes manimaculis
TCTAATCATATCCATTTCTTTCGTCTTCTTTCCTCATCCTTCTTTCATCTTCATTCTTTTTCTCCACCTCCTCCTCCTCCTCTTTTTCTCCTCTCCTCTCCTCCACCAACTCCTTCTCCTCATTTTCTCCTCTCTTCTCCACCACCACCACCAAATCCTCCTCCTCCTCCTCCTCCTCTCCACCACCAATTCCTCTTTTTCTCCTCTCCTCTTCACCTCCTCCTCTCCTCTCCACCACCATCTTCTCCTCTTTTTCTCCTCTCCTCTCCACCATCAACTCCACCACCACCACCACCACCTGCTCCTCCTCTCTACCATCTCCACTTCTTCCTCTCTCTTCCTCTCCAATATATTAAAGTGGATGTGTGTGTGGGTCGGCCCTCAGTGTCCAGTATTACTACACAAGCCAGAGGTACACACACACACACACACAGACAGACACAGACACAGTATTGGACCCCCAGTTACCCAGTGTGAGAATGAAACCCCATAAGGGAACAATACAGCTGGTGTAACCCTGACACCAGGAGGACCTCAGGCATGTTGTTATGAAAAAAAAATATATTGGCAGTTGATTGTATTCTTGCGTTATATTTTCACAGGCAGTGCACGGTTTCTTTTTCAGGTGGAGTAACATGATGATATTGACGGTACTGCAGCACCATTGTTGTGGGTTTATTTTTAAAGTAACATGATCATAATTACCAATATTCCCTCGTCGGTATGGCTTTACTTCGTACCTCATCAAGATAATTTTTTTGCTTATAGTTTTGTCGTTATCTTTCTTGTCATATTTTCTGAGATGCCATCGAATGTAAATGAATACGAATCTACTTAAGAGATGAACCTCCTTCTGATAAACTGAAGGGTTTAAAAAAGACCCCTCCAAAACTATCCAAGTTACTGAGATTGGTAAAGTAAATAGTCCATCAGTCTATTTGAGACAGACCTGGATACTTATTATTGCCGGTGACTGTACCTCTGCATTCCCTTGTTCTCTTAATACCCATGTCTGTTTCTGTCAGTATCTCGTCTCAGGAGAAGGACTTGAATGTTATCTTGGTGTGTGCTTGAGCTGCCAGGGAAGGGAGCCGGAGAAAAACGTGAAACAGTGCGCTTATTGCATTAGTGAGCTCCACATTAAAATGTTTTCCCCCTCTTCCTTTAAGAAATTCACGGTTTCCTCCATCCGACAACTCGCTGTCATAGAGTCTGCTTATCGTCATATCAAGGTTGAAATCACTCGTTTTCTGACTGCTCCATTTTCTCATATTATATCTGTGTTTAAGTCATTGCTCCATTTTCTCATATTATATCTGTGTTTAAGTCATTGCTCCATTTTCTCATATTATATCTGTGTTTAAGTCATTGCTCCATTTTCTCATATTATATCTGTGTTTAAGTCATTGCTCCATTTTCTCATATTATATCTGTGTTTAAGTCATTGCTCTATTTTCTCATATTATATCTGTGTTTAAGTCATTGCTCCATTTTCTCATATTATATCTGTGTTTAAGTCATTGCTCTATTTTCTCATATTATATCTGTGTTTAAGTCATTGCTCCATTTTCTCATATTATATCTGTGTTTAAGTCATTGCTCTATTTTCTCATATTATATCTGTGTTTAAGTCATTGCTCCATTTTCTCATATTATATCTGTGTTTAAGTCATTGCTCCATTTTCTCATATTATATCTGTGTTTAAGTCATTGCTCCATTTTCTCATATTATATCTGTGTTTAAGTCATTGCTCTATTTTCTCATATTATATCTGTGTTTAAGTCATTGCTCCATTTTCTTATATTATATCTGTGTTTAAGTCATTGCTCTATTTTCTCATATTATATCTGTGTTTAAGTCATATTATATCTTATTTAATTAAGTTGTTTACGTTCTGGGTTAGCTTTTTTCACGGTCACATCGCATTTTATCATCTTCGTCCTTTCTACAAACAAACATATGACTCTTTTCTTAGAATGGTGAGACACTTAGAGAATTCTTTTCATTTTCCTTCGGGCTTGTTAAAAGGTGGTAAATTATTCTATCATCTCTTAATCATAATACATAATCTGTAGGAGTGAAAATATCCCATAATGAGCCTTATTTTATCTGTGAAATCATTAATAACTTGTGTTCCAAACTAGATAATTATAAAACTGAATATATTTTGAACTTATAGAGAGCTCTCGTCTTAAACTTTCGCACTGAATTCTCGTATAAAACTAGTTGCTTCAATCTGTCTGTCCTTTCTTTTTCTTGGCTCGAAATTGCTTGGACGCCTTGTCTTGACCTTCAGTTCTTTACTCTTCTTTCAGGTTTCGATATGAACTACTTGTCCACTTTCGCTTGTCGAGTTTCTTTGTAAAACACTTTACCAAAATTACTCGGAGTCAAGACTGAAGTTGTCAGTATCGGGTGTCTTACATGTGGTGCCCTATATCTTATAATATATAATATATATATATTCTGGCGGTATATGACCTAGCTGTTGCGGCGCCTAATACCAGTCAATCCATCAATCTACTGTATATTCATTGATTTTTTCTCTGAGAGAAAATGGAAATCGAGCTGGACTAATCTCACAGCTCTTTCAATTATTTTACTTTGTTATCAAGAAAGTGGGAAAATATGGAGTACCTTACGAGAGATGTGTATATTATTTTTATTATTATTTATTATATACCTTTGAAACAATGGGCTGGGATACACTGTGGTGGCCTCATTCAGATCAATAGATTTGGAAGCAGAACTCTTTCACTACAACTAAACTAAACTCGGCAGGTACAGTTGCCTCCAAAGGTTTCGAGACAATACCTGCTGGAGTGTAGCAGGTAGTGTCTCGAATTTTTTGGAGGCAACTGTACACACACACACACACACACACACACACACACACACACACACACACACACACTGTAAATCAAAACACACTGAGGCACATACAATACAGACGGGCGAGAGCAAACACACACATGCACACACACACACACACACACACACACACACACACACACAAACACACTCGGGTTTGTCATGCAGAAGGAACAATAGATGGTGCTGGGTGTGAACGAAGGGAACACACACACACACACACACACACACACACACACACAGGCGTTGGTTGGTTGGTTGGTGGATGATAGCTTTCCATTTTGCTCCTTTCAGTTTCCATGTAGGCGAATATAGTGCAGTGTTTGTTTGTTTGTTTGTTTGTTTGTTTGTTTGTGTGTGTCGGTCGGTCCAATGGCTGTGTAGTTGTGTAGTTTGTTGTTGTTGTTGTTGGTGGTGGTGGTGTTTTTGGTGGTGGTGTTGGTGTTGGTGGTGTTGTTGGTGTTGGTGGTGTTGTTGTTGGTGTTGTTATTGTTGTTGTTGTTGTTGTTGTTGTTGTTGTTTGAGATCTGATAGTTATTGATGTTTGGATAGTGGTTTCGTCTCTTCTTCCCTTTGTTTTGTTTTGTTTTTTATCTTAACTCTTTTTAAACTTATTTATCTCTTTTTATCTATTCATTGTGCATGTTACTTATTTACTGCTTTTAACTGTGCATGTAACTGTTGATTGTCTGTTTTATATGTGTTATCTGTGCATGTAACTGGTAACTGTCTTAAACTGTGCATATTATTTATTGACTATTTGATCGGTCTCAACTATTTTCTCTGTGTATGTCTGGCAATTGAAATGAGTGCACGTAAATTGAAATGAATGCACGTAAATTGAAATGAATGCACGTAAATTGAAATGAGTGCACGTAAATTGAAATGAGTGCACGTAAATTGAAATGAGTGCACGTAAATTGAAATGAGTGCACGTAAATTGAAATGAGTGCACGTAAATTGAAATGAATGCACGTAAATTGAAATGAATGCACGTAAATTGAAATGAGTGCACGTAAATTGAAATGAGTGCACGTAAATTGAAATGAATGCACGTAAATTGAAATGAGTGCACGTAAATTGAAATGATTGCACGTAAATTGAAATGAATGCACGTAAATTTAAATGAACACACACACACACACACACACACACACACACACCTCCATGCCACCAGGACAAACACGGAGGACACAGAATGCGAAGTGGATGTTGTATCTTTTCAGGAATTCATGTCCCTTTTTGATGTGAGAGAATTTCAACGGCCAACAAAAATCATAAAAGAAAAGTAAAAAAAAAAAAAAAAAAAAAAAAAAAAGTATAAAAAAAGAGAGAAAAAAAAATATGACGAACCATGTTTCTTGTCATTTTATATATTATATAGTTTTTTTTATATTTATTGTATATGTATATTTTGTGCCTATGTATTGCAGCAGTTATATAAAGTGAAAGCTTGTAAAAGAACCCATACAAAAACAAAACATAAATCTCCATATTGATTTGTTCTATTTATACATTTATATTATTTTGTCTATTCTTAAGTATTCTCCGTATCTTAATCCACGAAATTCGTTTTCAAAATCACGCTTTCCTTCTCTGACTAAAAAAAAAAAAAAAAAAAAAAAAATTGTCCTTTACATTACAAACTTCCCGGATTAGTTCCCCCTCCGTCTGGAATGCACAATAATTATTCAACACTTTTGTGAGAGTATAATGTAAGCAAGTGTGCGTCTCCCGTCCTTACCTCGGCGCCTGTGGCTGTGTTCCAAGTCTTTTATTTCGCCTCTTCTCTATCTCCTTTACTGGTGTGAGTTCCAAGTATCACAGGGTACGGGGAAAATACATACAAACCACCTTAGGAGGATAATTATTCACTCACCTTCACATCATGCTTACACTTCCTAATAATCTTTATCATATTATGTGTGTATGTGTTATTTTTTTTTTTTTTGTTATAGTATACACCTTCTTACTAATCTTATAATATGTATGTATGTGTTATTTTTTTTTTATAGTAATATATACACCTTTATGAATTACCCACTTGTGAGTGACTTATATATGCTGATAAACCGAACCTTAACCCTTACTTAATCAATTCTAAACTAATATAAACAAGAGCAATTCAATCCATATTTATAACGTGGTCTTGTATTCGTCGTAAGAGCTTCCTTCCCCCGGACCCTGAGAGACTTGGGAAAAATGCAGGCGCTCCCAGCACTCGCCCCTGTTCTGATTACTGTTCATGCATAGCAAAAGTCCATTAAAACCCCCTCGCTGCAAAAATTCCTTATCTCTCCCTCCTCCATTTCATTTCACCAAATACTCAAACAGCGGCACACATTCGGTACCATCCTCTTCTTCCTCTTTTTACTCCTTTTCTTCTTCCTACTCTTCCTCTTTTTACTCCTTTTTTTCTTCTTCTTCTTCTTCCTCTTTTTACTCCTTTTTTTCTTCTTCCTCTTTCTCTTTTTACTCCTTTTCTTCTTCTTCCTCTTCCTCTTTTTACTCCTTTTCTTCTTCTTCCTCCTACTCCTCCTCTTTCTCATTCACCTTCTCCTCTTTTTTCTTCACCTTTGTGTTTACTTTTTCTCTTAAACCTCCTCCTCCCCTCCTTCCACCTCCTCATCATCATAATTACCATCATCGTTTCCTTCTCCTCCTCTTCCTCCTTCTCCCAAAACTCTTACTCTTCCTTGCCATCCCTCTCCTGGTTTTTCTCCAATATCTCCTCCTGTTTTTTTCCTTTTCATACACACCCTTCTTGCTTGTGTCTTACTTTTTCTCAGCTCGGACCTCCCCCTGTCTTTCTTCCTCTTCCTCCTCCTCCTCTTCCTCTTTCTCTTTCTACCCCTTGCTGCGCTCCTCACCTTAATCTCCATACCAATTTCCTTTCTCGCCAAGTGGGGGGTCAAGTGACTCTTGACCTTACAGAGCAGCCTCCCTTTTCACTGAATAGTTTTTTCCCTTCCCCGTCGACACCTGCAGCTGCTGTTGTTGTTGTCAGGATGAGGTGATGTGCCTGGCTCTTTGTTAGTTGCTTGGGTATCTCCTCCAGCTCACATAAACTCTCTTAATTGTATTGTAGATAGATGGGTTTTGTTCTTAGTAATATGTGATTGTAATAGGTGTTTAAATGGTTCAGGATGAGGTGATGTGCTGGGCTTTTTGTCAAGTGTTTGGGTATCTCCTCCAGCTCACATAAACTCTCTTAATTTAACTGTATTGTATTGTAGATAGATGAGTAATGATATAGTCTTGTGCTTAGTAATATGCGATTCACAGTGATTGTAATAGGTGTTTAATTAAATGGATCAGGATGAGGTGTTATGCTGGGCTCATTATTTAGTGTTAGAGTATCTCCTCCAGCCTGAAATAACTTAATAATATATTGTAGATAGCTAAGTATTATTATAAAGTCTTATGAATTGAAATAGCTGCTCAAGATATCATTTATTTATTTATTTATTTACTTTTTCAGAATTGGGAAAAGAAGTGAAAGGAGGAAGAATAAGACTGATATAATATTTTGAGGTAAGTGATCTAGATGGTGCATTTTAGATTAAACTATGATGAAACGGATATTGGAATAGTTTATAATTATTATGTACAGTCGGTCTCAGGAATTCATAAACACCACAGTGACATCAAGGGTTCGTAACAACTAGAAAATTGAGTGCATTAATTTCCTAACACCAAAAAAACTATAAACAAATTTCCTAGTAATGTTGTTTGGGTAATATTTGAATCAGTCAGCAGAATTATCCTTACAGCATGTACCGTACAATATATATGTAATGCACTATATAGTAAAAAAAAATATGATAACAATTGCATACACTGAATTTTTTCATCATGTATACGCAGCAAAATTTTGAATATATGAATGTATAGTGTGGGGGGGAGGGGGGATTGCATTTTGAATATATGAATATATAGTGTGTGGGGGGGAGGGGGGGATTGCATTTTGAATATATGAATGTATGGTGGGGGGGGGATTTCATTATATATACACACCTTTCAGAATATAATTATGAATGAAGGGGTAGGTGAGGGGGGGGGGAAGGAGGGAGATGAGGGAGAGTCAGGACAGTTGGATCATAAGGGGGAAAGGAGGGGGGAGAGGGGATGAAGGAGAGTCAGGACAGTTGGATCATATAAACACTGGAGCTACTAACTTAAACTTGTTCTCACCTCTCCTAATATTATGCATTAAACAATCGTCTAGAAGGAGGCAGGGTTAAGAAAGAAGTGGTCAGGAGTGAGGCTGGGGAAGAGACACCGGAGTTTGGCAGCAATTTCAGCACGTGGGTGGTGTGTTGTGTGTGTGTGTGTGTGTGTGTGTGTATTTAGTGTGTGGGTGTGTGTTTTTTTTTTTTTTTTGTGTGTGTGTGTGTGTGTGTGTGTGTGTGTGTGTGTGTGTGTGTGTGTGTGTGTGTCTGTGGTGTGTGTGTGTGTGTGTGTGTGTGTGTGTGTGTGTGTGTGTGTGTGTTGTCCATTCTGGTTAGCTAATCCACTTCTATCACCATCCTGTAATTCCTTGTATATAGACATTATTTTTTAGTCAGAGTTTGTTTTGTGTCTGTTCTCTCCTACATCTCCTTATCTTTTCCTTCACTCCCTCATCCCTATCCTGTACACACTGTCTTTTCCCCTCATATATTTTCACGGTGCAGGCTTGGCTTTGTCTTTGGCATGCTAATTACCCAAGAAGCTGCAATTAGTAGGAAGGACTTGTTCTTGGAAAGCAGCTTCCCTCTCAGCAACTGCGAATTCTGTTTTAATTATTTCAAGTATGAACTAAGAGGATGAAAAAGTAATTATTTATTTTATGTTATTATGTATTTATCTTGAAAGCTAGTGACACGTGTTGAATTTGATGCTGGTGATGCAGCTGAAAATAAACATGTATCCAGTTGGGTAGAAAATCTATTTAAAGGAAACAGCTGTCTTGATTTTACACTAAATCGGCTGTTATTTTAATTCCTTGTTTTGTAAATACTTGATGAGGTCTTGATAAACATGTTTGAACCTTTTGATAATACAACTTTAACTCTAGACGTCTTTATCATAGCTCTGTTTAGTTTAATCTTGTGTACATAAATCAGGTTTTAATAATTATCTGCGTTTAAGGAGCAACTAATTCAGAACCAGTGGCCTCCAAGTCCAGGAACAACATATTAATTATCCAGCAAGAGTTCTCATAACAGTAAAGCGAAGTGGTAATGGTAGCCAGTATAGGTGAGGTATTCAGTAAACACCACCATTTGCCCAGGGCCACCACACACGCTTGGAATTCAACACTGGCAACAGGTACGAGAATTCACAGGAACTCTTAAGGGCACAGGTGGACGGGTCGAATGGTCTGGGTACGTGTGTTAAGTCAGAACGCACAGGAATAGTAAAGACTTCAGATCATTGTTGAGAGGGAGAAGATGGTATTTTTTTTATTTTTCGGTCTGGGTACATGTGTTAATCAGAACGCAGAGGATAGATAAAGACTTTTCAGATCATTGTGGGGAGGGAGAATGTGTCATTATATTTTCAGATCGTTGTGGAGAGGGAGAATGTGTTATTATTATTATTATTATTATTATTTTCGTGGACAGTATCAAACTTACGACCGATCTGAAATAAAATACACAACATTTAATATGAAAAGGGTCAAAACCTATAGGGTATATGAATAGGGAAATACTTTTTGGCCTTGTGAAGAATGTTAAAACTTGTTGTGGCTTCATGTATTCCGTAGCCAAAGATGCAGCCCTTTCAAGATCAATGCATTCCCTGTACCATAAGAGACATTGCAGTACTGGTTGTGGCTCTAGCTAAATCTGACTAAATGTAACGTAGCCCACACCAAATAGGAAGCCCGTTTACGTAAAATTAATTCCCTGTACCATAAGATACATTGCAATACTGACTAAATGTAACGTAGCCCACAACAAAGATGAAGCCTGTCCCCCTACTCCTGCACCCCCCCAAGCCTGTCCCCCTATTCCCACACCCCCTCAATGGCAGGGAGCAGGCAGCTGTACAGTAATGACCTCAGGCAACATGATAAGAGGATTACTGCCCTCATTATCCCCATCGGTCTCGCTTAGGTCAAAGGTCATGATATGCAAAGCTACGAGGGTGTAATGCGATGATACGGGTACGGCAAATTGTGTAATCCACGATACATAACGCTAAGAAGCTCTGTCCTGATCCGATTGCTGTCTTTATCGTATTAGTTGTAGGAGACAAGAGTGACCTTCATGGCACCCAAACCTACAGTGCCACCCAATTGGTACACACCGTGAAGCACAAAAGTTAATTCCCCCAACCAGCTACAATATACTGTACTGTATAATAGGACTGAATTTTCTGTATTTCGAAAGATTAACTTATTTCTGTATGTACGACGCTCTCTTATTTAGTTGTTTGAACCACTGCAGGCGTCTCACTTATAATGTAGCTGGCTGGTGAAGTGAAGGGATTAACTTTGTGCACCATAGTACGTACAGTTGAGCACATGAATTCGTGACACAGTCCAGGTGGAAAATGCTCAGTTCCTCCCAATATGAAGTTCCTTAAGGGGGTGCGGGAGTAGGGGACAGACTTGGGGGCGGGGGGCGGGAATAGGGAGATAGGCTCGGGGTGGGTAGTTAACTTGTCCCCTATTCCCGCAACTCTCTTATCCCCCCCAAGCCTGTCCCCCTATTCCCGCACCCCCTTAACACCTTGTAGGTTATAGCCTTCAGGGGACAGAAACCATTACTTGTTGTTGGCAATGATAAACAAGTCACTCATTACCATTGAACAGTTGCCTCTACAAATTTTGAGACACTACCTGCTTGAATCTATAGCAGGGAGTGTCTCGAAAATTTTGGAGGCATGTGTACCACCAATTCCTGCGTCCAACTGTACTTTGTGTTGTTGTAATCTATAGAATGATAAGGTCTGTAAGTCACTTGGGAACCATTACGTGGATATCGTGTTGGGTGATGGTATGATATTGACATGTGTGTGACTTGTTGCTGCAATACGTGTTATTTTTAAAACGCTCATTTGCAACAGCATGCATTACGGAATCTTCATGACCTCAAATAAATCGAGGAGAATTACATGACTTGATTTGTGTTTATATTATGAATACAAACAATAGCTTCCTTGGTTTACTCTTTGGGTTTATAAAGGAACCTACCTAAGGGGAAAAACCTACCTAAAAAAAAAAAAAAAAAAAAAAAAAAAAAAAAAAGCATAGAGGCTGAAACAAGGGACACACCGGTTACTCTACATGGACCCGGATACAAACCTTATGAGGAGAGTATACTTTTGGTACATTACAGCGCCTTGATTCCTCCAAAGTATGCCAGAAAACACACCCAGATAAAGAAAAATAATGGTATCCTGTTGCGTGGAATAATTTGGAGGAATCGTAATCTCCAAAAAAGTCAGAACTATAATTTAAATTTATTATACTCTCCCCTTAATGTAGTGTTCTATGGGTTTAGGAAATGGAGGAGCAGCTTTCACATAACTATATAATAAAATACAGTACCGGTATATCTATATTTCTTTTCTATTTTCGTGGAAATATAGAATAATAAGTAGTGTGGATTATGAGTGAAGAGGAGACTCTATTATCGGTGGCATAGTTTGGTAATATCAGAAACCCTACTGTTCACCAACTAGAAAAATTCCCCTTAATAAATTATGTATATATATGAAAACATTATGATTATAGAATATGGACGTACATAACATGGCAAGAATAACATAACATGGCAAGAATAACATAGCATGGCAAGAATAACATAACATAGCAAGAATAACACAGTGAATACTTTTTAATTGTCTCTGATAAATAAATATTAATCTCGTTTTTATACTCCATCAAAATATTCGAAGCAGATTTGGATATTTAATTTGTCTCGTCACTGTAAACATTAATTAAGGGAAATAACACACTTTTGGTACATTAGAGCACCTTGATTCCTCCAAAATATGCCACGAAACAGACCCAGATGAACAAAAAACAATGGTGGTCTGGTGCTTGGAATAGTTTGGAGGAATCAGTTGCTCCAAATGTTGCCACTCTGTATTCCCGCTTTAATAATCGTCGGACTCATTCCTTATCTATCGAAAATAATACGTAAAAAAGAGGAAGAGAAAAATGTACGAATGAATTACTGGACAAAAATGACATCAGATATGACTGGGAAACTCTCGTGGAATATTAGGTGGAATAAAGTACAGTGTGGGTAAATCTTGGAGCAAATGATTACTCCAAACTATCACAAGCAACAGGCCACCAATACGTTCGTTCTTCTCGGCCCTGTGTTCTGGCATACTTTGGAGGAATCAAGGCGCTCCGGTGGTGCCAAAAGTAAACTGTATCATCCCCTTAAGGACCCTGTGATGTAGTCGGAAAATTGGAGGTCAATGAGTCCTTCAAATATTGCCACGAAACACTATACCTATATGGAAGAAGTTTGTTTCATGAAGTGGTCAGGAGGAATCAGAAGACTCCAGTTTTCATACACGAAGAAAGTAGAAAGTAAAAGACAACAAAAAACAACATTGGTATGGTTTTATTCTTGTGTGATTAAATTGTTCCCCTCTGTCAGTAATGTGAAATGATATCGCGTTCACTTTGTGGATATGAAAGGCAATTATGTATTATTATATATAATTAGTAATTATTGTTATAATTATGAGGCCGTTTCCAGTCTCCATGACTCGCAAAGCTGCCATTTACTGACTGCGTTAGAGAGAGAGAGAGAGAGAGAGAGAGAGAGAGAGAGAGAGAGAGAGAGAGAGAGAGAGAGAGAGAGAGAGAGACAGGTACAGAGGTAGAGAGATATAGACAGAGAAAAAGACAAACAGAGACAGAAACACAGACAGAGAAACAGAGACAGATAGAGAGACTGAGAGACAGAGAAACAAAGACAGATAGAGAGACTGAGAGACTTAGAGACAGAAAGCCCTTATAACACAGTGCTATAAAAAGGACAAGAACAACAGTCTGTGGTCACTGTACTTTGTGTGTGTCGTAAAAGGCGAATAAAAAGGACTGGGCGGTTCGAAGTAAAAAAGTTCTCTCCTCTTCTTAAAATATTTACCCCGAAAAAGGGAAAGCATGAGAGGAGAGCGGGGGCCGGAAGAGGCATGCATCTCAAAGGCTTATGTTGCTGTGTTTGAATAAGCACGTAAGTAATCAGAATGAAAAGAGTCGAGAGATTGCAAATGTGTTGACTGGAAGGAGGGGTTGTTGGGTTGTAGGATGTTAGTCATGAGTGAAACGTATCGCAGTGAGTGTTGATGTTATTTATTCGATGTTATTCGAGGTGAGCGAAAGAGCAAGAGAAAATGAAAGATAAGATGTTATTTATATATTCGAGGTGAGCAATAGAAAATGAAAGAAGATGGAAAATATGATACTGACCATGTAAAATGATTTGATGAGGTAAATTGATTCCTATAAGTGAACTAGATGCATTGATGGGAAGAAGAGGATTGGAAGATGATATAAGATGGAACTTTAATCAAACATTGCTCCTCATCGCCTCATCACACACACACCACACCTCACCTCCATCTAGCTATAACAGTATATTCTTTTCTACTCCACTCACCTCATTCCACCACGTCATCATAAGTATCATCCCTTCAAGCCACCAATACCTTTAATGTGAGGAGGCTAGTATATTGCTGATAAATCTAGAGCAACTGATTCTCCCAAACTATACCAAGCCACAGAAACAACAACAACAACAACAGAGCACCATTCAGAACACCTCAATCAATAATCAGACCCTCTAGAACCTAATTTTGTAACCCTGTATCCCGTGTAGTCGGCTGGAACCCCATTTAGACCCTCTGGAGTCGTGGGTGTCCTCTCGATGGAACTTGTGCCTCTCGTTGGGTCCAAGATTGACTGGACTTTTCTGCTGGGTGCAAACTTTGGACAGCCAAGATGGATGCATTGTTCCCAAGTCTCTCACGATATAAGGAAAACAACTGAGGCTTATTTCTTCTCTTCCTGTGATGTCCGCGCTCGTTTTGGTCAACCCTAATGTGCCCATATCTATTTCAAAACCAACTTACCCAACCTGACCAGGCTTATTTTATCGTAGACAATATTCAAGCTGACCCACCAAAGCTAATATTACGTAATCTGTCCTAACACAAACTGACGTGACCTAATTTAGCCTAATTTGTGCAGGCGGTCTCCTTTAAATCAACAAAGTTCCCTGTAGAGTGGAAGACATGGGACTATAGCGAGTGGTCGTTGATAGCACCTCCCTCCCTACTCACTTGATGCCCACAAAACTTCCCGCCTTCACGACTTGGCCAGCGGATGTTAAGTGTGTGTAGGGAGAAGGTGGGTTGGCGAAGGAGAGGGAGAACTAAGATGAAAAGATGAGGAGAGTAGAGAAATACAGAAAAAAATAATATCTACCCAGATATGCATAACACCAGATGATTTAATTAGTTGGAAAAAAAGAAAAACTTGTGTTGACAATGCTTTGGTTTACCACAGAATGAATGTCTTCCAGTGAAGCCAGCATTGTCTACCTCCTCTCCTTTTTACCTCACCTTACGACTGGCGGTTCTTGGGTGAGGCAGGCTGCGTGTGGATAATTCTCAACAGGGAGGACCCCAGCCACGCACCAGACCCATGTCATTACCCACCTGCACGACACTCACGCTCACAGGGCAGAGAGATGGATACATAGATAGGTAGGTAGGAAGACAGATAGGGAAAAATGTTTTATAGACTGGTAAAATGATAGACTGTTTAGATGGGGGGACAAAAATGATAAGGAATTCAGAGTGAAATTGATTGGTGGTTGTGAAAGACAGAGTGTGTTATAAAATGTATTCACTGTGTTTATCTGTAGACTCTTTCCTTATTTACTAAACACTAAAATGACAGAGTAATGTTGATAGCTTGTCATGAATTGATGATAACGGAGGATTTCCTTTCAAGACTTTAACCCGAAAGTTTGAATAAGTTAGAAGTATAAAAAAAAAATCATTTGGTACAGTACTTTACAATCAATGTATTCTATATATCTTAAATACGATTAGTACACCTGAGTTCTAATTTTTTACAATGGTGAGCAAAATTGTCCGACAGTAGACAGGGAAAATAAGACAGTATTCATAAACTGACGGGGCCGATTAAGGTTTGCTAGTAATGTACAGTTGTCAAAAGAAGAATTGCGACAAATATTAATGGAACTTTAACCATAGTAATATCCACAACTATTTGTAGGGACTATAAGCATGTATAACAGAAGGAAATATACATATCTTTCTGTAATACATACTTATGATCCCTACAAACAACTATGGACATTTAATATATTTAATGTTCTATCAATAGTTGTCGCAATTTCTCTTTTGGCAACTGTACAGTGTGTTAAGAGGGTGCGGGAATAAGGGGGCAGGCTTGGGGGTGGGAGTTAGGGGGGTGCGGGAATAGGGGACATGAGGTTTTCGACCCACCCCAAGCCTCCTATTCCCGCACCCCCCAAACACCCCCCAAGCCTGTCCCCCTATTCCCGCAACCCCCATACACCCCCCAAGCCTGTCCCCTACTCCCACACCCCCTTAATTGTTTCTACTCAGTGACATTGTGACCAGAACAATGGTATAGACTGTCCCTTTGTGTCCAACGCATCTATAGAGTAAACACAATGTGGAACACAAGACCAGATATGCAAACAGTACAGTAATTCCCAAATATATCAGACATACTTTGCAGAATATGATATGTAAACTAAATTATATCTACAGTGTGGTTAACTATATCGTATCTACATTGTGGTTAACTATATTATATCTACAGTGTGGTTAACTATATCATATCTACAGTGGTGTTAACTGTAATAACCTGTCGTCTTGAATAAATGGGAAAGAGAGAAAAAAAAGTTAAAGACAACGAGAGAAATAAACAGAGCATTTTATTAAGACAGGTAATAAAATAAAATGGCTTTTCACATACATTACCCAGGGCATAATTATTAAGACAGGTAATAGAATAAGGTTGGCTTTCATATACATTGAAGACAAGTTAGTAACATGACACATTTTAGCTCGGTACTGGACGTGGTTCGAGCTCAAAAGGCCACCACAAACAAGACTCAAGGAAGAACAGAAAAATACAGGAGGAATGATAACTTTAATGGGGTGCGGGAATAGGGGGACAGGCTTGCGGTGGGTGCGGGCCCTTAATTAACATGGATGGTATAGCTCTTTATATAGGCCAGTCATACCCATGGATACCCTATACTTATACCCACTAACTAACTGCTGTCCCAAGGTTTTCTGAACTACCCTACCCTACCCTACCCTTGCTGTCCATCCTGCCTGACCTACTTTTGTGTCACGAAATGCGCCGGCAGGATTGAAGTCCGAGGAAGCTTTTGTTACGTGTGTGGGTTTTGTTCTTTCACCAACTTTTCCTTTCATTATTGTTTTCTTTACTTTACTTTTCTCATTCTTTCTCCTTTCTCTTCTCTTTTTCTGCTTTTCTATCTATCTTCTCTTTTCTTCTCTCTCTATCTATATTTTCTTCTCTCTCTCTCTCTCTCTTTCACACACACACACACACACACACACAAACACGCAGCGTAGGGCATGAACAACAAAGGTAGGTAGGCTGTATATACGTGGGGGAGTGTGGGAAGGGTTGGAGGCGTTAGGGAGAGAGAGGAAGAGAGAGAGAGAGTTAGCAGAAGCAGAACACGCACTGAAACACTCACTCACCAAGGACAGTCAGCAAGAGGCAACTTTTCCTCTCAGTGTAGTGTGTACCTGGTTGGTTGGTTGGTTGGTTGTTGTTTTTTTGTTGCTGTTGTTGCTGCTGATGGAACACTTGAGGGACAGGTTGGTTGGTTGTTTGGTTGGTTGTTGTTTTTTTGTTGCTGTTGTTGCTGCTGATGGAACACTTGAGGGACAGGTTGGTTGGTTGTTTGGTTGGTTGTTTGTTTTGTTTTTGTTGTTGCTGTTGTTGCTGCTGATGGAACACTTGAGGGACAGGTTGGTTGGTTGGTTGATTGTTTTCTGTTTGTTGTTGCTGTTGCTGCTGCTGATGGAACACTTGAGGGACAATCGTTGTTTTCGTTTATACGCCGCGTCTAGGGAAAAGTATAATATATTTCATTTGGCTGTTGTTTATTCACACAAAAACTGTACGACATTATTGCTCTGTAAGGGAACTGAGTGTTATATATCATTCACTAAATTTTAAGGGGATAACACGGTATTGGTAAACCCGAAGCAACTGATTTCTCTTTAGGCTTGTAGCTATTCCAAACAAGAGAGCACCATTATTTTTGTCAAGGGACCCCGTGATGTAGTCAGAATTAGGAGGTAAATGAGTGCTTCAATTATTGCCAAGAAACACCACTTACATGGAAGGAGCTGCTCGTTTCGTGGCATAATAGTCAGGAGGAATCAGAAGCCACCAGGGTCCTTAAGGTGGTAATTCTTTTTTGGTACATTGGAGTACCTTAAGTCCTCCAAAGTATGCCAGGAAACAGAAGGACCCGAAGAGCGAAAATAATGGTGTTCTGTTGCTGGGAATAGTTTGGAGGATTCAGTTGCTCCAGATTTACCAACACAAAACTTCCCCCTTAATCTAATAATAATTATGTGGACCTGGATAGAGTCATGATACACTCACCTCGCTTCCATAAATTCACTCCCAAATTCTAGCCAATATTTTCTCGGTATCCACTTTCTGGGAGGTGTAGGTGTGAGGTGTGAGGTGTGAGGTGTGAGTTCGAGTTTCCCTCATAAATCGGAGGTGTCGACCCGGTCACGCTCCAATAATTGCCAGAATAAAATCTCAGGAGGTCAAAACCGAATTGGTGTCACTCATTACTTTAAATTTATTACCATTTCGTGTTATAAATGTTTATATATATATTTATCAATCCGGATCAAATCAAACCGGACCAAACCAGATCAAGTATAACAAGTTCAAACCGTATCAAGTTCAAACCGGATCAAACAAATTCAAACCTGACCAAACAAGTTCAAACTTGATCAAACAAGTTCAAACCGGACCAAAAACAAGTTAAAACCAGATCAACCAATTTCAAACCGGATTAAGTAGCAGGTTTGGTATATGCTGTAATGGTAGTGGTATATGTGTGTTTGTGTGAGTGCGTATATATATATGTGTGTGTGTGTACTTTGCTAATACTGTATATTCAATTTTGCATTTAGCGTCAAGTGCCACGACACACACACACACACACACACACACACACACACACACACACACACACAGACACATGCATACACACTCACTCACACTCTCACTCTCACTTTCACTCTCTCACTCACTCTCTCTCTCTCTCACACACACACACACACAACCATATATTTACGACACTACGGATCCAAGATAAGAAAGAAGAGGGGCGACTGAATCTCTGACAGTGACCCTTCAGCAATCATCATTAATTCTCCAACCCACCCGAGACAGATAAACGCTACTTGCTTTGTGGGTTCTTTATGGATGGAGAGGAGAGGAGAGGAGACCGTGACAAAACAACAAACATCACCATTTTTTTTCGTCTTTGACTGGGTAAGAAATTAATATGAAAATGGGATATTAATAACGATGATTAATGATGATGATGAATGATGATGATGATGATGAATAATGAATGAGGATGATGATGATGAATAATGAATGAGGATGATGATGATGAATAATGTTGATGATGTTGATGAATGATGATGAATAATGAATGAGGGTGAAGAATGATGATGATGATGAATAATAAATGATGAATAATGTTGATGATATTAATGATGATGATGATGAATGATGGGTATAGGCATGTAGGAGAACCCTGTGCGAAACCATATGCGAATAATAATATAAAAAAAAACCATTGCATTGTGTTGGATGTCGCCACGATTCAGAATTCAAGGACTATAATAATAATAATAATAAGCAGGTACAGTAGTGAATATAGGATCGTTGCTCACTGGGAAGCCTTAGGTGAGATGAGATGACTATAACTCGTATTGGCCTGGTGGTTAATTCCCGTCTATATACAGAACAAAGCAGCCAGGCATTCATTACCACCCATGCATTCCCTTTGTGTTTTACCTCGGTGTAAATTGTTATCCCCCCTTTGCTTTAGAAGGGATTATTACCTATACCAGCCAACCAACGCTATTGACAACCTGGAATGTGATTTAATTAGAAGGTCTACTGTAGTCTATCACCTCACTCACTCACTCACTCACTCACTCACTCAATCACTCACTCACTCACTCACTCACTCACTCACTCACTCACTCACTCACTCACTCACTCACTCACTCACTCACTCACTCACTCACTCACTCACTCACTCACTCACTCACTCACTCACTCACTCACTACACACGGGTTGATCGGACTCACTCCATGCTAGACGTGGACACAGAAAGGACATTTTTAATCGCTTGGCCTTTTGTGAGTATAATATGTAGCCGTAGGTAGTATTTTGGACTGTGTGACCATGATTATTGGAAATGCTCACTGTCATATCATGTCATTGTATTAAAGAGGTAAAGACGTAATTTATCATAGACTTGTGATGGTGTTGATTTCAAAGTATATTATAAATTATCAGATGAATTGGTTTATCTGTGGGAAATTTACACTATAATAATTTATGATACTCTAATATGTTTTGGATATGCACGTCTGTCCTCAGGTATTTGTATCTCTCTTTATCTACGAGGTCTATACAGCCTTACGACACATATAACACCATGCAGCATCGTATATTTTTCTTTTATACTGGATACAATATTTTCAGACTGGCGTTTGTTTTTGGAGCAGCAGCTTACTGTGAGCCTTGCGGTTAATCCTTTCCTCCAAGATTGCGGCTTGAACGATTGCCCTCCCTCCAGATATTACTTCGAAACCTTTTATATCAAAATGAATATATTTTACTATATAGGAGAGGCGCCGACGTCATCGAATTAGTTTGCTTTAGAAAACTTTTATACTATTAGGTTGAATCAGCTCAGGTTTAATTAAAGGAAGGATTACTTGATTCACTCGTAGTGGATTAACTTTAAGTGAGCTCTTAAATGAGTTCTTGGGAAAGTGTATCAAATTTCCCTGTTCCGTAGCAGACTTGGGAAATAGGAGTCTGCATCTCAGCGTGAGAGTGGAAGAGGAGGCAGCCTGTAGTGGCTCCTCTGAACCCGTGGAAGTTTTAAGGCCTCACACAACTCGTCCACTTCTCAGTAAGTAAAGCACCCGAGGGAGACATGTAAGAGTGAATATGCTTTGAGTGAGGACGAGGGCGGGAGTGAAAGAAAGGTGGATAATCTTTCTGGTGAGAGCGAGAGGGAGGGAGTGTGTGAGAGTGAGGACAATCTTTGCTTCATTCTTGTACTTCACACTAGTAATGTAAATCTCACTATCTCGTCTGAGAATAATTGTGACGTCGACCATATATAAAGTTCACTGAACTCTCCTGTTTCCTCGCTGATGTGATTTTTCTATAAGGTCAGTGCATTATAAACTGTAAACAAATTGACTTGTATTAGTGTATAAATACGGAGATATGAAAGGTGTTCTATAAGATAACTGATGTGAGTGTTACATACACCTGAATATACCTGCTTCTTCAGCCTCTTTGCAAGTGTTATCTTAAGGTGGTTTCATGTTCAACCTAACACTGAGGATAATACCTATTGATTGACTGCAATATTGAAAGCGGTCTTAGAAAAAATTCTTAATAAATATACTTCAAGTTTTCCTTAAAAAGTACTTATCTCTTCTTCCCTCTACTCTGAGAGGATAAAAATAAAAACGTCTAGTTCTTCCGGGAGAGAGCGAGGCTGATGGGACACACACACACACACACACACACACACACACACTTGCAGGAGACAGGGTGAGCAGTGTGTCGTTTTGGTGAGAGCGAGGTTAATGGGGAGCACACACACACACACACACACACATGCAGGAGACAGGGGGAGCAGTGTGTCGTTGTGGTGAGAGAGAGGTTAATGGGACACACACACACATACATGCACGAGAAGTTGATAGGTCCTGATGGCAGTGGTCCCAAGTCACTCCTGGTACAAGCAAGCAAGCATTCACCTTCATCTCCACGCTGACCATTTTCAAGTTTATTTTGTTCACCATTAATGTGACTTGCTTCCACTTTAAACAACAAATTTTGTTATGTAACCAGTCAACAAAAAAATAAAATAAATAAAGCTAATCTGACTGCCAATAACGGTTTATAATGGCTTAGGTTATAATAATTTCCAATATTTTGCGTTATGCTAAAGACAAAAAAAAAAAAAAAAAAAAATACATTGCTGAGTAAAGACTGCGTATAAGTGTTTTAGGACAGTGTAAATGTTCCGAAATTAATCATTAGTGACTTTTGGGACATTACGAACTTCGTCTTGTAATTAATTTGTTACATAGAGTTACATAGAATCACAGACCACAACAGACCTTACGGTCCACACGGGGTGATCTGATTAGGTGGAGAATTAATTTCTCCCCAGTGATAGTCGTAGATAAGGATAGCAAAGTAGAAGGCTCTCTCCCCACCCTCCACTCCCTCCGGCTTGAGCCGTACAGGAAATAAAGTCAGGAGTCAGAACCTTGTGGGGTTGGTAGAAAATACTCCTCAAGGAAATTTATAGAAAAGATAGAAAATAGTTGACAATTTGTGTAGATGGCGAGAAGTGAACACAATAACACTGACTTACAAGGCCTTTCTTTCACTGGTAAGCTGCTGGTCTCAACGGAGGCAGAGTCAACCTCGAGTACTTTAATTCCCACTGCTTTACTCCCTCATTAAGCAAAGTGCCTTGGAATCTGAAACAAAAGAATATACCTGCATGACGTGATGGCTTCGTCTTCATACCAACAGAAATAGAACACCACCAACATTTTTAGTCACTATTTCCATGGCTTATCCTTGACCTGTGAAACATTTATTCCATTTTGCTATTGAATTTTTGGATATTGTTCTGAAGTTGAAAGAAGTGTTTTAATGCACTTGTATTTGTTGATCAGGGTAGAGTATCTTAGAAGTTTCATTTATTTTATATTATTATAGGACTCTAGTAAATAATTATTCAAGCTGGTGTTTACGACTCCTTAACCAATAGAGATTATTTGTGACATCAACTTAGTGCCTTAAGGGACCCCGTGGTGTTGTCAGAAAATTGGAGGTAAATGAGTCCTTCAATATTGCCACGAAACACCATGGCCTATATGGAAGCAGCTTGTTTCATAGCATAGTCAGGAGGAATCAGAAGGCTCCAGTTCTCATACACGATCACAGGGCCCTTAAAAGTTATAAGTGAGGCGATTCCTTTCAGAGACTCGAAATAAATCCCAGAGCATAAACCAAGTGAATGGCATCAGTCAGTGGAGGCGATTAAGATGTCTGAGGGTTGAGAGGTTGGCAATTATCCGTGCCCGAGTGGGTTAAATATATACTGCACCTTACTGGGGTTATTTTGAGAGATAATTACGGACACGCCACATATAGGCATGTATATACACAGACAATATTTCTTATCTCCTCATAAAAGTCGGAATCAGAGGCACGAAACATAGAAAAATGTAATTATTATTATGAACATGATTAGATATTGCTATGATGTATAAAAGTTCCTTCCTCAGCCAATCACAAAATAACTGAATTATCTGTGTTTCGAACGACTAAATAACAGAGAACAGATGGGGAACTCTGCTTTGTAGTTCGAACCACAGCCCACCAAAATCTACATTGGTTCGAAATGTGTGTGGCCTCATGATGGTTTGGGTGGGCTGTCGTCCAGAAACTTCCTACTTCTGACTCAGATGGGCTTGAGATTGTGAGTGTATAGTCACGTTCAATTGTCGTTTCAACATCTTCGAATGGAACGAACGGCTTTCAACAAATAATGTGAAACTATAGCCGTTGTATCTCTGTAATATTGGTTCATAAAATCCACTCAAATTGTTCACATTCATTCACCAGAGACAGAAGAACTTTTGATGGTGACTGTACATCCCCAGACACTGTCGTTGTAATAAAGACGCCCAAACAGAACAGAAACAAGAGTCTCGGGGGAATGAACAACTCTGGAACCTGACTCTGTTGGTGGGTAGTGAGTGACTCGTGTGGTAAAAGTGTGCTTATGGAAGGAAAATAAATAATTGTGAGTAGAAGGAAGAGAAGGAGAAGGAGAAGGAGGAGGAGGAGGAGGAGGAGGAGGAGGAGGAAAAGTAGGAAAAGGAGGAGGAGGAGGAGGAGGAGGAGGAGGAGGAGGAGGAGGAGGAGGAGGAGGAGGAGGAGGAGGAGGAGGAGGAGGAGGAGGAGGAGGAGGAGAAGGAGGAGGAGGAGGAGGAGGAAAAGGAGGAGGAGAAGGAGAATAATCTGACTTTGTTAGTGAGTAGTAAGTGACACATGTGATAAAAGTGTGGTTATAGAAAGGAACGAATTGTCAGTAAAAGGAAGAGGAGGAGGAGGAAAAGGAGGAGGAGGAGGAGGAAAAGGAGGAAGAGGAAGAGAAGGAGGAGGAAAAGGAGGAAGAGGAAGAGAAGGAGGAGGAAAAGGAGGAAGAGAAGGAGGAGGAAAAGGAGGAAGAGGAAGAGAAGGAGGAGGAAAAGGAGGAAGAGGAAGAGAAGGAGGAAAAGGAGGAGGAGAAGGAGGCGGGTTGCAACTGAATCCCTCATCACACTGTTCACCTACTCTTTACTCCTTACTCCTTATCCACCACACTATCTGTCACCTTCTCCCTCGTCATACCGTAGTACAGTACCTACAGGGTCTGCTGGGCCTAAGGTGGTTGGTTGGTTGGTTTCCTTTCATTCTGCATCAATCATTTCGTAAGACAACCGTATACATATATATCCTCGAACCCCAGGTGTAAGTAAAGCTCATGAAGGACAGATAATCGCTCCTTCAATGTTGTGATCTGATTTAGTGAGACTGGTTTGAATAGGTAAAGTCATGGTCTAATGTACTGCAACACCTTCCAATGAGATGGCTTCGAAAAATGATCCGAAATTATAGCTGTTGGTGTGTGCAATTTTGGTTCATAAAATTAACTCAAATAGCTCGCTTTTATTCACCAGGTTGCAGTACATTAGACCATGACTTTACCAGGCAAGGCCACAGATGCTATATAGGACAAGGTTAAACACAAAAACTCAATCATAGTCAAACAGTGACGATAGGGCTTGTATATGTATGTATGTATGGCAGGGGGGCGGGGCTGGGCTGGGGAGAGTGAAACAAGGGGGGCCAAATGGACGAAGAGAGAGAGAGAGAGAGAGAGAGAGAGAGAGAGAGAGAGAGAGAGAGAGAGAGAGAGAGAGAGAGAGAGAGAGAGAGAAGAGAGAGAGAAGAGAGAGAGAGAGAGAGAGAGAGAGAGAGAGAGAGAGAAGAGAGAGAGAGAGAGAGAGAGAGAGAGAGAGAGAGAGAGAGAGAGAGAGAGAGAGAGATTAAACGGGGGAATGTAATGGGTGAGGTATAGAGAGTAAAAATGAGAGAAAAAGGGATGGATAAATAAAAATGGGAGAGGGATTGGAATAGGATGGCTGTCTATAGGGTAAGTAAAGGAAATACGAGGGTTATCACAGCAAACCAGAGGGTTGGGGTGGGGTGGGGTGGGGTGGGGGGGATGAGGGAGGGAGACCAAGAGGGAATAGGGAGGGGGAGTATCTTGTCAGGGAGGAGGGAGGAGGCAGGGAAGGGTGGGAGGGAGGGAGGGAGGGAAGGAAGGGTGAGGAAGGGAAGGGAGGAGGCAGAGAGGGAGGGAAGGGTGAGGAAGGGAGGGAGGGAGGGAGGGAGGGAAGGGAGGAGGCAGGGAGGGAGGGAGTTAAGAAGGTAAGGGAGATTGATATGAAGAGGGAAGGATGAATGTTGACTAAAAGGGAGATAAAGGAGAAGGTGGAGGAAAAGGAAGGAAGAATTATCTGTATTTTAGGAAAAGAGGAGACAATGAAAAGAGGATAAAGGGAGAATGGGAGGGATAGAGGAAGTAAGAAGAAAAGGGATTAGGAGAATGTTGGTAAAGGATAGACGGAGAAAAGTGAGAGGTAAATAGGGAAGAAGGAATTGGGAGATAGATGAGAGAAGTTGAAGATGAATAGGAGGAGGGGGATAGACTGAAGGAGAGAAGCAGGGAAAGAGGAAGAGGAAAGGGGGATAGAGGAATAAAGAGAAAGGGAAGGAGGGAGGGGGTGATAGACTGAGAATGAGAAGAAATGAGAGAGGAGGAATGGAATGGGGGATAGACCGTGAGAGAGAGAGAGAGAGAGAGAGAGAGAGGAAGTGAGAGAGAACGAATGGAATGTGGGAAGAGAGAGAGAGAGAGAGAGAGAGAGAGAGAGAGAGAGAAAGAGAGAGAGAGAGAGAGAGAGAGGAATGGAAGGGGGAGTGCCGAGTAAGGAAGAAGGCAGGCCAGGGGTGGGTGGGTGGGTGGTGAAGTGCGCGTGCGATCCTTGGAGCGGTGGACGGGGGCAGCTCTGGCTCACGTTCAGTCCACCGCACACCGAGGCACTGACAACGCCACTCCACGCCACCCTCAGACACACACACACACACACACACACACACATTCACATCCCCAGTGGCAGAGAAGGACAGCCAACACCGGGGCTGCAACACAAAGTCATACTCTGTTTTATTTTTCTTCCAAGAACGTGGAGTGAATTATTTGAAGGGATTTAATTTTTCCTGTGAATATAGACACATACATACATTTGAGTATCATCGTAAGAGTGATTACCCATTACGTATTGCAAATTGCATTTCACAAGTGGTGCAAAGTGTTAATTTGAGCGCATGGAAACGATACCAGGAGTTCACTAAGTGGGGTTTAAAACACGTTGAGAACACCCTGATATAAATTAAACCTTGTGAACTGAACTGCTTAGAGAGAAAGAGGAAGAGGGAGAGATCTGGTGTTGGTACAGATAGATGTGTTGGTGTGACTGCAGTGTTCTCATCCCTGGCTAAGAAAAAATAAATAAATTCCCATCGACTTCATAACAACATAATGCAGTGAGAGGAAGAGAGAGAGAGAACGAGACACCCTGAAGATGCAGTGAGAGAAAAAGAGAGAGAGAGAGAGAGAACGAGAGACCCTGAAGATGCAGTGAGAGAAAAAGAGAGAGAGAGAGAACGAGAGACACCCTGAAGATGCAGTGAGAGAAAAAAAGAGAGAGAGAGAGAACGAGAGACACCCTGAAGATGCAGGTGAGAGAAAAAAAGAGAGAGAGAGAGAACGAGAGACACCCTGAAGATGCAGTGAGAGAAAAAAAGAGAGAGAGAGAGAGAGAACGAGAGACACCCTGAAGATGCAGTGAGATAAAAAGAGAGAGAGAGAGAGAACGAGAGACACCCTGCAGATGCAGTGAGAGAAAAAAGAGAGAGAGAGAGAACGAGAGAGGACCCTGAAGATGCAGTAAGTACCATATGTGTTTCCAGTATATATATATTTATGTTTCTGTTCTGTGTTGTATGGTGATAGGAACTGGGTGTACAGATTCGTGAAGCATCGTGGAGAGGTTAATTAAAGGTATGAAAAATATAAGGCTCATTCATATTTCTTGTCAATTGGGAATGACCGAAACTCTCGAAAGCAAGCGTCATAAAGGTAGTTGTTATTATTATTATTGTTATTATTATTATTATTGTAACTATTATCATTATTATTATTATTATTATTATTATTATTATTATTAAAATAATAATAATAATAATAATAATAATAATAATAATAATAATAATAATAATAATAATAATAATAATAATAATAATAATAATTAATATTATTTTTATTGTTATTATTATTATTATTACTATTATTATTATTATTATTATTATTATTATTATTATTATTATTAAAGACGGCCGTAATCCTGCGTTTGCCTTAGAAATTGACATTATATTTGTTCTATTACTAATTCTAGACGATTAATAATACACAAACACTGTCTGAAATTAATTGTGATGATCTAAAAGTCACTCACACAAAACAAGAACACACATCGTTTGATGGATTAAGAATTATGGAATCAATATAATCGTGACAGGTAGATTAAAGGTAAAGGTAAAGATTGCTTAGCAGAAGAAAATTAATATAAGGAGATGTATGTGTGTGTATTTGTTTGGCTGTGTGAATGTGTGTGCATAGTACCTATAATATTGAACTGTTGTTATGTGTATAATGTACTTTTACCCATCTTAGTGAAGCATATATATGAACGAATAACTTTTGGGGAGAAGGAGGAGGAGTTGGGGAAGGAGGAAGATTATATGGGTGTGTGTCAGAGTATGTAATTACGGCGACACTGCTGAAGGCCGACCACACACACACACACACACACACACACACACACACACACACACACACACACACACACACACACACACACACACACACACACACACACGCTATTTATTCTCACCCTCATCCTTACCATCTAGTTTTTTTTTAGATGTTATTGACTCTGGGCATTAGCATTATGGACCCTGTGAACGTGTATTAAAAGTGGAGCTTCTGATTCCTCCTGACTATACCACGAAACAAATTCCTTCCCTGTTGGTGGTGTTTCGCGGCAGTCATTGAAGGACTCAAATACCTCCAATAACCTAACTGCATCACAGGGTCCTTCAGGGGGTAGTAGTGACGATTCGTAGTACATAAATTTGGAGCAAAATGATTCCTCCAAACTATTCCAAACAACAGAATACCATGCTATTTGTCCATCTGGTCCTGTTTCCTGGCATAGGTTGGAGGAATCAAGGCACACATATGTACCAAAAGTATAATATATCCTCCCTTTAATACAAGCCTGGTGTCCGTTGAATTCAAGACCACTTTATGTTGCTTGTTAGGTTCTATAACTGATGTCTATACTCTACACATGCAGTCCTTGCCCCCGAACACACTTGTAGTAAATATATACCTGACGCTACTGAGTTTGATGCTCATATCCATAGTTATTCAGGATTGAGACGTAAGGTTGTCGTGGCCGGGTTTCATGTATACTCTATATTATGTTCTTAGTCTTGGAACTCCTTATAAGTTCCATTGTCACATGTTGTGGATATTGGATAGTTTTTTTTTTGGGGGGGGGCACTTTCGGCTGCGTTGTTAGTATTTTTGTAGTTGGATTGGATTTACGGCTCTGAAACACATGCAACAACCAAAGCAGTGGCAGCAACATTGAGAATGGAGGGAGGAGCTTGCATCTTCCTCTCGTAAACTTTCCAGTAAGTGGGTGCTTTGGGAAATGTGGGAGTTTGACGCGTCTCTTTGTCAGGAGTGAAGAGGTGACTCGGTTCAGCGAACAACAGCTTAACCTTATAATTTAATGTTAATTTTATCCCCAATGAAGATGATGAATATTATATCTTTTCTCTTTGTTATAACGTTGCAAAAGATTAGACAGATATGTACAGTCTCCTCCACTCCCGCTTTCACCAGTTCAGCGTTGTCAACGTATACACCCGGCATCGTGTGAGCTACTAGTTCCGACTTTCGCATCCGAAACACCTGCCATCAACCCTTACTTTTACTGGCAGGTGTTTCGGATATGAGAGTTCGAACTGGTAACTCATACGATGCTGAGTGTATACGTTAGCAACGCTGAACTGGTGAAAGCCGGAGTGGAGGAGACTGTAGGTTCTGAATATTTGCTTAAGTTTAAAGGACATTAAGAACTAGTCTCACTATTTACTGAAGGGCGATTTATGAAAAGTGTCAAATTCTGTCCTATCCTGTTACTGACCTCTGAACTTTTACTAACAACAGCTTGCAAAAAGGATTGACACATCAAGACTCCAGTATGTTGGAGCCCGGTAGTTTAGTGGTAGAGATTGTTCGTGTCACTCTGCCGTCCTTAGTACTTCAAGTTCTTTATAACCTCTCAGCCTCTACTTTACACTTTCCTTGCCAACACTCCTTCAGCCAACTTGAACACACACACAGTCACACACACACACACACACACAGTCTCACACACACATACACACACACACACACACACACACACACATCAAACAAACACAAAACATTATACAATTCATTCTAGAGAAAATTGTTCTGCTGTAGGCAATAGAATGAATGCTGTTAGAGAAATCACCCTGACTAGCAGTACTCCATCCATCACTTCTTAAAAACTCAGGGTAGCATCAGGCAGATTTACGTGTCACCTGGAGATTCAGCTTTGGGTATCCAGGCAGTTAAACCCATGACAGAAGAGAGAACCGTGGATGAAGGATAGTGGCCCTGGTGGTGGCGACACGGCTCCGGAAGAATGCCGGTAATGGAGATTGATGTGTTGGTGGTGGTGATGGTGGTGTTAATATTGGTATTGTTGTTGATGGTATTGGTGGTGGTGGTGGTGCATGGTGGTGTTGATGGTGTTGTTGTTGTTGTTGTTGTTGGTGTTGGTGGTGGTGGAGACTGATGTATCGGTGTTGGTGTTGGTGGTCGCGAGGATGCAAATTTCACAGCCGATATGTTGAACCTGAACGATGGTGATAGCAGTATATTCCACCATGACTGATGTGGTGGTGGTGGTGGAGTGAGGTGACTTACAGTATATTGAGCTGTTGGTAAGAAGGGAGGTGGTGGGTGATGGTGGTGGAGTGAGGTGAGTTACAGTACATTGAGCTGTTGGTAAGAAGGGTGGTGATGGGTGATGGTGGTGGAGTGAGGTGAGTTACAGTATATTGAGCTGTTGGTAAGAAGTAATTTGTGTGTGATGATTATTCGGCCAGTGATAATGGTTGCTTACTCAGACGACGTTGGGATAATTATGGTCTGAGAGGGAGGAAGGTGACGCTGGTTAGGTTTGGTTGGCGATGGAACTTAATAGACCTTTCCATCAGTATAGAGCGGTGATGTGTGTGTGTGTGTGTGTGTGTGTGTGTGTGTGTGTGTGTGGTGTGAGAGAGAGAGAGAGAGAGAGAGAGAGAGAGAGAGAGAGAGAGAGAGAGAGAGAGAGAGAGAGAGAGAGAGAGAGAGAGAGAGAGAAAGAAAGAAAGACAGAGACAGAGACAGAGACAGAGACAGAGAGAGAATGAGAGCTATTCAATCTTTCCCCTGATAAAAATAATATGCACCTGGGAACTAACTTACTAAGACCCAAGACTGTACAACTTCATAACATATTGCTGTGTACATCTGAATTACCTCAATGATATATATATACTGTACATGTGTTCATCTGAATCTTGGTCACGAGTGGGAAGCCTCTGTCAAAAGTTAGTTGCAACATATAAAAAAAAAAAGTTGGGTGCTGGTCTTTTATAGCACGGTTGGTTCCGAGCCATTTACTTCTCTTCGAAAAAAAAAAAAAAAAAAAAAAAAAAAAAAAAAAATAGAAATAGAAAAAAAAAAAAAAAATGTTGGGCCCCCTAATCGCTCGGAAATTGGTGAGGTAGGGAATTGCATGTTTTGGTTTCCTGAATTTCGTTTTTTTTTTTTTTTTAGTGAACATTCATTCATAACGCAGTCAATTGGATTCGACTCGGTATTACGGTAAAACCCTTAATTAAAGCCCCATAAACATTACCTGCCCAGAGAGAGAGAGAGAGAGAGAGAGAGAGAGAGAGAGAGAGAGAGAGAGAGAGAGAGAGAGAGAGAGAGAGAGAGAGAGAGAGAGAGATAGAGAGATAGAGATAGATAGAAAGATAGAGATAGAGATAGAGATAGAGATAGAGATAGAGAGAGAGATAGAGTTAGTGAGAGAGAGTGAGAATATATATCGTGATTTCATTAAGTATAGTGTGTTGTGGGTTTAGCACAGTAGTATTATCATCACAGGGGTGTCGTGAATTCAAGCAACAAAAAGTCTTATCCCTGATGAACACAAAGCTTTAAATTATCGTAATTATTACAGAGTAGAGTCTGCGGTGTATTTAGCAGGCTACCATTTTCTATCACACATTTCTCTTGAATTATATAACTTAGTAACTACGTTTGTTTTATATATATTTATCACCTACTAAATATATGAACATTAGTATTAGTAAACTTGACAATATAATTAGTGGCATACATTGACCGTGATAAAAGTTGTGCTAATAACAGGAGAATTTTTTTTATCGTGACCTGTGTGATTTACTTGTGAGGAAATTTATGTGGACCTGTGCACGCAGACACTAAAGACTTTGGTGCCTTTATCGCTGCTGTCCATGTCTTCCCTCACACACCTGCTAAAAAACACACGCCAATAAATCACACCTACACGTAACGCACCCACACTTACACAGTTATACCCACATAAATAACACAATTAGATTACTTAGATAATATCCTCTTTTTTTAGTACAGGAGTTCTTCATATTTAATGGTTACTCTGTTCCTTGTAAAGTACAGAATTTCGGTGATACACTTCACACACCATCCACTTATCGAAATTTCACTGCCAGATAATGAAATTAATAATGTAATTCTCATTAATTTTATAAAAATGATGAAGCAATATCAGGTTCCATGAAATAAAGTTGGGTAAACCGTGCATGTGCCGCCGTGGCCACCGCTATACGTGTCCACATGCTGGAGTGGAAGGAACGATGTGATGCCTAAGCACTTCCTGACACCAATGAGGTCCCAATATCGTGCTGGGTCACGAGGAGGTGATTTATGTCAAATTGGTGGAGTGGGTGTTTGAGGTGTTAGGACCCCTTCATATCCAGTAATACCCACCTCACGCCACTGATACCTTCACGCTCCAACCTCCACTATCATGTCGATGGGATTAAAGGTTCAACGTAGAAGTATAAATTTTCACACGTTGCGAAAGATTGTGCGTGGTTTGATTTCTTGACATATTTCTGGGTCAAATTATTGAGAGGAAAGTTTTTCTTTTTTGTAGTGTGTGTGTTTGCTGTTACCTGTTATATCAAGAATAAATATAACTTGTACAGACTTCATTTCTCACACAACTCCCTCCCTTCAGGTGTGTTGCTCCATTCTCTCATAATCATTTACTGTCCCACGCAGCAGTGTTGCATATCTTCTTACAGGAAAAACTTACAAACATTGAAATTTTACCAGTTATCTACATCAGATTTTTCCACGTTAAAACTATTGAAATGATGAAGCTACGCCACCCAGTAGTGAATTAAAAGAGGGACAAAAATACACCTGAAGAGACGACCGACCGTACTAAACTCCAGTCCCCATGGCGAAGATACCAAATACATAATGGGGTAGTATTTATCTGATAAGTAAAGGTATATGTACTGCTGCCCCCCACTCACTACACGAGGGTCATTAACGAGGACGGCCACAATGGGGTGCTGAGGTGGGGGCTGCAGGAGTTGTGATCGCCCACTTCGGTTGATAATGGTCTTTTGGTAATTATCTCGCCTGAGTTCGTACACGGCTCGAGGCTTATTGTGTGCCATTGTATTCCAGTGACTCCGTTGCTTCGTGTTGTTGTTGTTGTTGTTGTTGTTGTTGTTGTTGCCCGATGATACTTCGTGATGATGATATTTCGTGGTGATGGTGTTGTTGTTGTTGTTGTTGTTGTTGTTGTTGTTGTAGTTGTTGTTAGTGGAGGCCGATGATACTTTCTGTGTAGGTTAAATATATAAAAATTGAGATGACTGCACCTTCCCATTAATTAAAGTAACCCATGCACGTCACTATAGAATAATTCCGAGTCACTGATAAAATTGTTTGTTCATTATCAATTGGCAAGGATAGTTTAAACTTACATAAGATACTGAGGATCCGAGTCCATCTTACACACACACACACAGGACGAGTAAAACGTAATTAATTCATTTCCACATCCGTTCACTCCCCCGTAAGAATTCCTTCCTTTGTGTAGGCATTTTTCAGTTGTGATAATGGAGTTCATATTCGCTAAACGCTTGACAGATTCATAGCAAGATTTACAAGTGGGTTTTCTGAGTATGTTCTATATATAGCGAATACTCTCTATATATAAAGTTATGAGACAGACACGTACTCCATCTCGCCCATAGGCTAAGCTGAACAAGTTTGTGGGTGTGTATACAAGAATGACATTTCAAACTTCCCTTGTAGCATTAGTTGAATCTTCAGTCCTAATCAATGGCTCAATAACAGTCCCACACAGCTATCATTAATATTGTATAAGGCTAATAATTTATTTTTATTATCGTTTTCCTGTGATTTTTTCCCCTCTCACATTTTTATTTTCCTCTCGTGTATTTCTGATATCTCTCTTTCATAACTCTCTCAACCTCTACTCTTTCCCTCTATCATTTTACCATTTCACAATATTTTCCTCCCATCATTCATCCTCACTCTCGCATCTGCTGGTTCCTCCTTCCCTTCCTCTCTCTCTCCTCCTTCTCAGTCTTCGTTCTTACCAACCTGTTCATTTCTTATTCCTTTCCCTCGCCCACCATTCATTCTTTCCCCTCCTATCTATCATCCTTACTGCCTTCTCCATCCCTGACACCCTCCCATTCTCCATCTTCCTCTGCTTCCTATTCTTTTATCCTCCCGACACCTTTCCACCCACCACCATCCTTGCGCCTGCTATCCTTCATCCTCAGTCAGTCTCCTGTGGTCCTTGTAGTATCACCATCCTTCACTCTTCTCCTTCATCACTTGTTCCTTGTCCTCTTCCAACCTCTTCCTTCGTATTTCCAGCATCAATTCTCCTTCATATTCCATTTTCATTCCAAATAAATGAATGTTGACTCGTGATTCCTTCCAAAGTCGCCGGTGTTTCATAAATGCATACCTCTTAACTATACTAAATATTATATAGTCTCTCTCTCTCTCTCTCTCTCTCTCTCTCTCTCTCTCTCTCTCTCTCTCTCTCTCTCTCTCTCTCTCTCTCTCTCTCTCTCTCTCTCTCTCTCTCTCTCTCTCTCTCTCTCTCTCTCTCTCTCTCTCTCTCTCTCTCTCTCTCTCTCTCTCTCTCTCTCTCTCTCTCTCTCTCGTATATGGTGGTCGGTCGTGGTGGGAAGCGTTCAGGGGTCATTATTTATGTATACCGTCTGAGGTGTTACTGTTCTGAGTGACAAGACCTTTAACACATAGACACATACATACCCTACACTGGCACGATGTTGTTGATTTTGAGGGTGTTGGAGTTTTTCTTCAGTTTTTTATTTTTGGTTTTGGTATAATGTAATTTTATATATAACACTTTGGCTGGACAGTACTCTCAATACAACACTATATTCTAATACTTACCAATTATTATTTTTTTGTTTACTCCATTCGAAATTGAACCTTATGCTATATATAATTTGGCTTGGAGGAAGAGAGAAGCCTACATATACAGTCTACCCCTCATATTCCTACTCTGAACAACATAATAATAATCCGAAATGGTAATAAAACTTAACAATTACATCCATTTACATACGTAGTTTAATCCACTTCAAATAGTTACAGTTTACATATAAGACACATACATACACTAAAATATCCTGTAATTTGTCAAGTGAAGCATGCAGGACTTTTGAATGGGACTGTACGACTGGTATTGTTATCTTTTCAGAGTGCCCTTAAGGGGAGAGTATACTTTTGATAGATTGGATTGCCTTGATTCCTCCAAAGTATGCCAGAAAACAGACCCAGAAGAAGAAAAAATAATGGTATCCTGTTGCCTGGAATAGTTTGGAGGAATCATAATCTCCAAAAATGTCAAAACTATAACCCTCCCCTTAATTAAGGGCCCTGTGATCGTGTATGAAAATTGGAGGCTTCTATTTCCTTCTGACTATACTACAAAACAAGCTCCTTCTATATAGGTAGTGTTTCGTGGCAATAATTGAAGGACTCATTTACCTCCAATGTTCTGACTACAATACAGAGTGCCCTTAATCTATTGACAGATCCACTTACTGCAATATAATAAATGCAGGTTAATGAGTCTGTCTCGTAAATGCCACAATAAATTACAACTGCCTGATTGTTATTGGTAAAACCCAGTGATGTTGTTTAATTTATAACCTTGATAATGGCAAATAATGAGCCGCTCAACTAATAATATTTTTGTCTTTTAAACCGATGGGATATTATGCGAAATGTGGACGTTCCTGAAAGGTTAATGTGATGTTACGTTCAGTTATAAAGATCTGGAAAGGACAGGAAATGGCTGCATAGTTCGGTGTGTGTGTGTGTGTGTGTGTGTGTGGTGTGTGTGTGTGTGTGTGTGTGTCTGTGTGTGTGAGTGTTTTTTTTTTTTTTTTTTTTTTTTTTTTAAGTTTATCAAACGTTGTTCAGTCACGCGGTCTCTTATGACTAGACTGTTCTTACACAAAAGGAAAAAAAAAAAAAAGCGAGTTTCTGGTTCAGTGAAATATATATATATATATATATATTCTTACTATGTCTTAAATCAATAGTTCTAATAAAACTACAGGCTTCCCATTTTACCTCATTTATATAATTTGTTGAAGGTTTCCGAAAATGATGGTAACCAGATTCTATTATCCGTGACCGTACATAATTATATATTCTACCTTCATGACCTTCAACAAGGCTGTAAGGATGATTGAAATTCGCTGGGTTTCAACTCTCATTAATAATTTGAAGACTTTTTCTCCGTTCTGCAAAATCTGAAAACCATACCAGGGTCCGGCTAATCCAGGCTTGACCAGATTTCATTTTCAACCCGAGACTCGAGTAAAGTTGCAATACTTCCTGGTGATTCTGTATGTAAAGTCATGGTCTAATGTTCTGCAACCTGGTGAATAAAACCGAGCTATTTGTGTAATTTTATGAACCAAAATTGCACACACCAACAGCTATAGTTTCGGATCATTTTTCGAAGCCATCTCATTGGAAGGTGTTGCAGGACTATTGACCATGACTGTACAAGGAGACTGTTTTGATAACCTTAAAGACCCTGTGAACGTGTATGAAAATTGGAGGCTTCTGATTCCTCCTGACCACGCCATGAAACAAGCTTCTTCCATATAGTTGGTGTTTCGTGGCAATATTTGAAGGACTCTTATAACACCAATTTAATTTTACTACATCACAGGGTCCCATTAATGGGTTATATAGTACTATTTCGTTGGTGGTAAATCTGGAGCAAATGATTCCTCCAAACTATTCCAGGCAACAGGGCATCACTATAGTTATGGATTGGTTCTGTTTCCTGACGTGTTTTGGGGGAATTAAGGCACTTCAAAAAATGTATTATCCCCTTTATTAACAAGGTATTTCGGTGATGGTGTATTTGGAGCCACTGATTCCCCCAAACCCTCCCAAGCCTGTCCCTCTATTCCCGCACCCCCCTTTAACGCTGCTTGACCCCGGGTTTTGCTGGTGTGTCTGTGCTTCCCTGTTTAATAAATCTATAATGTATATGATGATTCACCAGTCTAACCTAACTAGAGTTTTCATAGACGGGCAGACCTCGGGCTGAGGCAGGCTTAGACGAGGCCAAAAGTTTGTATTGAATATCTGAAAGTTTTAACTGGCAGTGACAGAAACGAGATACAGACACGCGCAAGAGTGTTCTTATACCAGTTCTTCAGTAGTCAGATACATTATAATATATCATGTATAATATGTAAGAGGGAAACGATATTATGAAGACAAAAAAAAAAATGTGTGGATTGAGAGTTATTAATAAGGAATTCTATTTGTACGATGCTTACAATATGACCCTTACGGTTGAATGAATAGATGTGGTAATTATTGATCATTTTTGTTGATTTTGCATTGGTAAAGTTGGCAAAGTTGATCTCTGTTAACTTTTAGAGTCTCCTATATTCTTGTTTGTCATGATGCTTACTGAGGTTATACACTGTGGGGTGAATAGAAGGGTTATTCTTCTTGATTCTTCTTCTTGATTCTGTTCTTCTTGATGTTACGACTCAGACACCCTATACATAGAGCAACTTCTGGTACGTCACCCTCGGTTTGGTGAATTTAAGTATAGGTCATAATGTAAATATTTGTCTGTATACTTGTGCTTCAAACTGTTACGTTTTCGTGATGTGTGTGTGTGTGTGTGTGTGTGTGTGTGTGTGTGATTGTAGTAATTGGATTTTCATGGGTCCCTCCTATACCTGTCTTTTGATTGGCCACGTACCCTACAACTCAGATTCCCTCTTTGGAAGGTCAGTCAGTGAGGTGTGTCCAATTGTAACGTGTACAATGATAGTATAATATTGTGTCACATCCTACAATTCGGCCACAAAGACTCTGGAGAGAAGATACTGCTTTACAAATTCAGAGTCGTTCCCTGGGAAGGTATGCATAAAACATCTCTGAGTTTGCACTTGTTCGTATGTTTGCATGACTGAACTCGCCAAACTGTTTTAGGCGCCTTTCAAAGCAGTGGACCATTTCATTCCTCTTCAAGTATGAATCTATATTATGAAAATTTCGATGCAGTGCCTGGTTCGGTTCTACTGTAGATCTTGCCATGAGTGAACGCTTACGAACAGAATATTAATCAAGGAGTGATCTGGACTTTTATAAAATACTGGACCTGTACTTCTCTGTGTCAAGAGGCGAGTTGCATGACATGTCGAGAGAAAATGAGTTTGTGGATAGTGGACGGCTATCTGTTAAGGGACCCTGTGATGTAGTCAGAAAATTGGAGATATGCGAGTCCTTCAAATATTGCCACAAAACTTCATCTACTGTATAATTATGGAAGGAGCTTATTTCGTGGCATCTTCAGGAGTATTCAGAAGCCACCAACCAATTCTCATACACGATCACATGGTCCTTAACTGCATCGACTTCTAGCTACAAACGAAGGAATCAATAATCTCATACAAGTAGCCTATGCTGGTGAAAAATGAGAGGGGGAAGCTATAGTATGTTTGGAGTATAGAGTGTGTACAGTGAATTCTTAATAAACTGTATGTAATTGTAGTCAACTTTGTCACGCGGTAAAAAATTAGAGACAGCCTGTGATTATAGAGGAGATAGTACTGTTATTAATGTTGATGGGGGTGGTGATGGTGGCTAGAAATATGACAGCTAGGGTGGCATATAATGTTGTGGAAGTAATGGTGGTAATGGACGTTAAATTGGTGACAGTGGTGGTAATGGTAATAGTTGTGGCCGTTTATGTTGGTAATGGTAGCTGTAGTTGGTGTAAGTAATTGGTGTAATGGTGATAATGGTAGCTTTATTGGTGACAGAGCTTCTAATGGTAATAGCGGTAGCCGTAATGATAGAGGTGGTAGTGGTGGTAGTGGTGGGGAGAATTCTGGGAGAGAAAGGAGAGACTGTGAGGGGAAGGGACACCACTACCACCACCACCACCATCACTACCACCACTACCCCTTACCCCCACCACCACCACTACCCCTTACCCCCCACCACCACCACTACCCCTTACCCCCTCTCCCCCCCGTCCTCACTGTCCTAATTACAGAAAACGCACTGGGTGGAATTTGATTAAAGCCTGAGGGAGGGACGAAGAAAAAGGGAGGACGGAGATAGTCTTGTTAACACTTTATCATTAAAGTTTTTCCCTCTACACAACATTGAGAATCTCACTTCCTTACTCAGTGAATTTGAATAAGGTAAGATAATCACAAACACCTGTTTTTTATATTACTTCCTTTGAGACGTTTTGTAATGGTTAGCTGTTTATTAGTGACCAAACCAACCACACGTTCCTACAGAAAAAGAGGCCGAATAATCAGTTTACTATTTAGTGGTAAAATGGTATAAGTATATAGATATATATATATAATTATATATATTCAAGAATTTTTGCTATCTTTAGGCTGGGATTTAACAAGTAACTTTTTCTTCATATTTTCTTATGGCGTGTTACCGGTACATTGTCTCTGGGATCAAGTCTTATTTGGTGCAACTTTTCACTGTTACCTCATGGCGTGAATACCTTTGTTATACAAGTCTTGGTGTGACACTGGAATTGGGTGTGCAGTAGACAGGGTGACGGATACTGGGTTGGCGTGTATTAGCTCCCACACCTTCAACACACGCTATATGTCTCTTTCCTCTGTGTGTGTGTGTTTGGGTGCCGGTGTGTGTGTCTAGTACTCTGTGTGTGTGAATACTGTATGTATAGTACTCTGTCTGTTTGAATATATGTTTGCCTATAATATTAATATGTGTTTTTACTCTCTCTCTCTCTCTCTCTCTCTCTCTCTCTCTCTCTCTCTCTCTTCTCTCTCTCTCTCTCTCTCTCTCTCTCTCTCTCTCTCTCTCTCTCTCTCTCTCTCTCCACCACAAGCATACGAAAGAAACCACCTACTACTAATTTAATGAGCACTGTCCTGACAAACGCAATAAACATACCATAATCAGCATTGGTTTAATGGAGAGAAACAGAAATACCACACTCACATTCCCAGTCACGTTACGATATGATGGTGACATTTTTGGAACCCATGCAGGGGAA